>JAVHNF010061792.1:43621-55938 GCA_034783455.1 Micropsitta finschii
TGGATATAAGGAAGAAATTCTTTACTGTGAGGGTGGTGAGGCACTGGAATGGGTTGCCCAGGGAGGTTGTGAATGCTTCATCGCTGGCGGTGCTCAAGGCCAGGTTGGACAGAGCTTTGGGTGTTATGGTTTAGTGGGAGGTGTCCCTGCCCATGGCAAGAGGATTGGAACTAGATGATCTTAAGGTGCTTTCCAACCCTAACTACTCTATGATTCTATGATTCTATGATTTTAATGAGAAATAAATTAATTTTCCCCTGTTGTGACAGCAATTTGGGGAAAATTAATTAATAAATTAATTATAAATAATAATAAATTAATTATTAATAAATTGATTGGGGGAAATTAAATAATAAATTAATTTTCCCTTGTAACAGCAGTTGGTAAGTGATGCCTTTCTCTTTGTCTCAACCCACAATCTTTTTCATCTTATTTTCCCCCTCCTGTCCTGTTGAGGAGGGGGAAAGAGCAGCTGGTGATGATCTGACAGCCAGAGAAGGTCAACCCACCACAATCTCTTTTATGCAAGCTAGTGTTTTCTGAGTCATTTCAGCCCTACTTTTTCATCTTCACTTCAACAGACTTAATTATTAACTTGGAATATATTTCCATTTCCAGTTGATTAAGTGATGTCAGAATTTTTGCCATGAGACAAAAACAGAGAAGCAAACCTCCCAGCATTGATTAGCTATCATTGTATGGATGAACACTGTCTCATTTTTAATGATGATTCATTACCTGGCAAAATTAAGGCTCTGCATTATTTCTACTTCAGTTTCCATTAGGATTTATTATTATTCCAGAAGTCATAACGTACATTTCTCTTTTTTTAAAAAAAAGAAAAAAAGGAAAAAAAGAGAAAATATACGGAATGTCAATGTCCTATAGTTAGAATGGTACTAGAAATTCACAGGCTGCTAAACTGAGCACCACTGCTTGGAGGGTAATGTCATTTCTGTGCACTGGCCCAGCACCAGCACTCTGCAGATCTTAGAGACTACAGAGTAAGTGCCAGACTCTTCCCCTGTCTGTGTCATACTGTGTCTGACATCTTGCATGTCCATGTGGGAGATCTAAAAGAAGAGCTCACATCTTCCATTATGTTTTGCAGAACACCTTCTGGACTTCCTGCTTAAAGGCAGGAGACGGTATATCCCTTACTTTCTTACACCTGAACTGAGCTAAGAACAACAACAACAAAATAAAAACAGAAAAAGAAGAATACTTGTGTCAATAATCTTTTTTTTTTTTTTTTTTTTTTGGAAGAAGATTGTTCAGTTTAATCCTCATGAAAGTCGGAAAAATAACAGTAGTGGATTAAAGCCAGAGCTTAAGAAAATACATTCAAACATTTTTTTTTTACTTAAAAATGAGTTTCCTCATCTTTCAAAGACCTAGGAGTTAAACTATATTGTATACACCTCAGGTACAAATTGACAAATGATCTAATAAACCAGACTATATAAAAAGCAAGAGACTTTTCTTTTTTTTCCAGAAAAATGTATTTGTGTTTTAGCTGATCATATAAAAAGCATTAAATTTTAAAAAAATGTGTATATATTTTTTCAAGTGTTAGTGGTTTCACCATTCATCATAATTACATTCCAAAGTTGTGCAAAATCAGAGCACAATATCCTTATCTATGTAGCACAGTGAGCATAATCTTTACACTGAGGTCACTCTCATCACTACTTCCCCAGAGCCATTGTCCCCTGATGAATCTTCCTGAGGTCTCATGCGGTTGAACAGATGCAACAATACATAGCCACACTGAAATCTTGGTGAGGTTAACTGTGTTGGGTGAACTAAACTTCTGTTTCTAAATGCAGTCAGTGGTAACCACAATGTCCTTCCTGCTGAGGATTCTCCTCGATTGCTCTCTTCTATGTCTGTGGCTTTATCATAATTTAACACATCCCAGTGTAGATTCACAGCCCTCCAGCGCTTAAACACTCGATAAACAGATGCACCTTCATGTACTATCAGTCCTGAAATTAAGAAAACAAACAGTTTGTACAAAACATCATTAGATACCATTTTGAGAGCAGAGATATAACACACTGTGATGAATCTGGCAATTGCCAGAGCTTGCAACTCTGATAATTCAAATAAATTGTACATATGCAATATAACCGGTTATTTGTGTTAAAGATAGGGATGTAGGAACATGCAGAGGAAATAAAATTGGTCTGAATGAAAGTTTAACATAACCAATACTGCAATAATCTGAGCAGGCCTAACTAAATATTTTGATATAAGTAAATCAATATAAAAGAACCTTACTAGCAGATTCGTAAATTGTCTGCTTACACTAGTGTTATCTTTGTTCGTGGTAAGTGCTTTTTATTTATTAAGATTTGCACTCATTTGGGTAGATTTTTAGGTAGGTTAGACCTTTTGTAATGAACAGAATAGTCTTAATTTAAGAGTGTTTGTAGAATTCAGTACAGCTACAAATCTGTTTTCACATTCTTAGTTCAACTTAGGAACATAGAAGATTTATGAAAACCTGAAACAGCCATAAGTATAATGACTTCCCTGTCTTGCTTCAGTTGGGCAAAAAGAAATGAAATTTTATTATTAACTATGATGAGATGACAAGGTTGATGGACTTTCCTCCTTCTCCTCAAAATTCAGTAGAAAAAGTTAAGAAACATCTTTTTTGTTAAAACCCAGGAAATCTTTTAAAAGGTCATTCAAGGAAAATACAGATTATCTGGAGTCCTCAACAGATCAATCTGCTTATGAACTTTCACGTAGCTAATATTTATGCTTATTGTATGCATTCAAGCAATTTATTTATTTAAACAAAAGTCTTGATTTTTTTGTATGTATATATATGTATTTATACACACCCTCTTTATATGTAAGTATTTCAAATATGGATTTGCTGGGTAGATGTATGGGGCTTCAGCCTCCTTACTAGGTTTTTTCTCAACAAGCTTGGTAACTTACATGGTACTGAGCATTGCCACATGTTTTCTCTGGCTCCCTGCTTTGGGAGGACAGCAATCTGCCTAGCCAAAAATATTTACAAATTTTTTGTCCAGTGTGTTTCTTGTCTAATATTTTCCTATGCATGGGCACATCTAGCCTGGTGTCACAGGCTGGGTCCTTTATCCCAAGAGATTGTATATCACCTCTTCCTACACAACGAAATTGTGATTTAAGTGTCTGAGGGGTCTCAGCTTGATTAACAGAGACATTCAAAGAAAGATGACAAAAGCAGAAAGGATGATATGAACATTTATATGAACAGCAAACCTCAGATTCAAGTGTGATGTTTGCAGATAGCAATGCCTACCCTAACACATTTTTAAAGATCATTACACTTGAAGATGGAGAAACAAAAAGATTGCTTTCAGAAGGATATGATAGCAAATGTAGCGTCTCTGCAGGCTTTTAAGTTGCCTAGATTTCATTGAAGCATCTAATACAGCAAAACTAACACAATATAAACTTAATTAAATGTTAAATATTCTAAATGCATTTTGTATCAGCATAGCATCTTAGTGGTCTTGATCACAAGATGTCCATCTTCACAGATATATATAAAGTAACCTGGCCTAAAAATTTAGCAGCCAAGTTAATACATAAGTGCATCTTTAAGACTTGCTATACTGCCTTAAGAAGGAAAAAGGATGTGTGTTTGATCAGATACAGAATGTACAAACCAAATAAGCCACGATTTTGTTGATGTGACAAAGATTCCCCTCTCCCCCCCCACCCCTTTTTTTTTTCTTTTGAATTTCCTGTAGAATGATAAAGGAGATGAGCATAATTTTCCCTCTACTTGTCCCTGGATCATTTGGCCTGATTTCCCTCAAGACTGTGATGAAGCAAAATTGAGAGAACTTATCTGCCCCCATATTAAGATTTTTGATACCTGCCTGCACTCCACTGGAACCTGAACAACATATTTCAGAACAGAGAAGGAAGCAGTTGAGAAAGGATCATTTCAGTACTTGAGGTACATTTACACAGTTAAAAGTATCCTCCCAAACCTATGACAGAAAAAGCTGTAGGACAATTCTTTTAGGGAGCTCTTTTTCATTGTTTTTGAGCTTTCAGGATTTACTGAAATTACATTTTCAAAGTTTTTTCAACAATGGCAAAAAAGTTTTCTTTAAAATGGAAACTGTTAGCCCCATATGCTCTAAAAGAGATACCAAACAAAGCAGCAAATACTGCAAGGCTTAAAATAAAGTTGTCAGATTCGGCAATGCTGAAGGAGAAAAGAACTTTCATAATTTCTCCCATAAAAAGCTTTATTTCCATCTGATAAAACTACAGATTGAAAAAGACATACATAGAAGAGGCAAAAGAATTCAAATAGATCATTTTTTCTGTTTGAAAAGATATTTTCCAAGGAGCAAGAGAAAAAAGCTCTCAGCACTGATGGTTCCAAGACCACAAACAAGAGGAAAACTGGATAAGGTTTAAATGCTGGAGATTTTCCAGGTGCAGATTTCTGATGCTCAAAAAACAAGTTGTTAGTTGCTAAAGTGAAGCTATAAGGAAATGGCAGAATCTCCTTTTTCTTAAAAGATCCACAGCAATGCATGAAGATATGAGAGAGAAAACAAGGATAAATCCACGAATAATACTAACTTGTTCCAAATACCATGCTTTCAACAACACAGAGGACATAGTTGTACAGTCCTGGGAGGTGGGTGGAAATTGCTTGTTTGATCCAGATGATCCCAAGAGGAAGTGTTAGAATTCACTACTGTTAGCTGTTCTTACATTCTGTCCACTATCTACAAGGAAGAGATTTGAGATGATAGACCTGGCAAAATGTCCTAAAGCTCTAAGAAGACTTTAGGTTAAGGTCTTTAGAATTTAGATTAATGTCTAAAATGTAGGGATGGTAATAGGATCCCAACAATAGGGTTATGGAGAGATCCTAATTTTCTCCTACTGCCAAATACTGTGACATTCTTTCCCTCTATCCCAAGGATTTCTTACTCTGAGTCACAAGACCACTAGAAATTCTTCATACTGCATATCTTTACAAGCAGGCAACTCATTTCATTCAGATTTGGTGGTATTAGGTTCCAGTGTTATTTATCGCAGTAATCCCACTTATAATCATTTAGCAATAGTCCTTCTAGAAACATCATGAACTTTTACTAGGTAATAAAAGGCCCTTTCAAAACAAATTTTACCACTGGACAAAATGTCATGTCTTAATACTAATCTAGGGCCCACAGATATAAGAAAAACACAGCAAATGCTCAAAGCATTAGTGAAACATGTCAACTCTAAAAATAGCAATATAACTCTTTCTAAACTAGTAAGAATTATATCTAATAAAAAAATAGACTTTTTGAGTAAAGAAATATTAAGTGTAGCTAGATGTGTTCATTACGAGTAACTTCAGCCTATACATTTTTACAACTAGGAGTTACACAAATGTTGCTAGGCATCAAGTTCCTTGGCAGGGAAGAAAGAGGCTTTCAGAGGGCTATTCACACCTCACATTGGCTCCTGTCTCTTACTCACTTGCCACAGTACTCCTGGCACCACTCATTTTTCTATTGTAATGTTACAACTGCTTTTCATGCTGTAAAGAAGCTGCGCTGCTGTTCTGGGATTGCAAGTGACCTGTTATTATTTGTGAGACATTTTGTTCATTTTAGAGTCATTTATGACTAGTAGTTTTGATTATATTCTGGTGAAAATAAATACATAAAATTATATAACTTCACTGTTACAAGAAATAATTGCTGCATCTACAGAGAAGAACAGCAAAGGCTTGGTGTACTGTCCCCCTAACAAAGGGGTTATATTATGCATTCCTCTTGCATTAACTCATGAACTTACTCCCTTGGTAATTCCAAGCCACTGAAATACCTCTGGGTTTCACAGGCAGTAGTTCTTTCATTAACATGTTCAAGGTTTGCCTTAGAAAACTTCTGCCGCCAGCAAGTTTCAAAGAAAACAGCTTTACACCCAGCTCAGATGCAGAGGAGTACAAACTAGTGACTTGTAGGGTTGAAAATGACACTGATAAGTAAAAACAATCCTGTTTGTTAGGAAGAATTCTGGAAAAATTTAAAACAAGGAGAATAATGGATACCAATAAAATACGTACACTGGAACGAATAGAACATATTATATTGGTGATATGTAACCTTTGGGAAGTTTCTTTTGGTGAAAAGTAAAAGAAGACCAAAAATTAAAATACAAGTTAGATGTAATTTACATGATAAGAAAGAGGGTGGTATGCTACATATGGTATAGATCATTGGGAAAACAAATTTATATGTGCAAGTTTTCAAAGATATCATTAAAATGTGTCAGTACCTTTAGGCTGCTGCTTTTAAAAATAATGACAACAAAGCATTTCAAAAAGTAGAGATACTTTCACATCACAAATGACCAAAAAATATTCATATTGTTGATGCAGAGCTGCAAGGAGGCACGACTGAAGGCAGTTGGAATAAGTTTTGTTCATACCACCAGTAACTCTAGCGCTTGTCTTAAAATATGTGCTTCACAGGAAAACCCATATGTCTGCATAGATTTTTCATTCAAATAAAGAGAGATTCCAGTGGGAGTATAGGTATTCACTCACTGTAAATCCTGTTGAAAACCTACAGAATACCGTGGATGACTAACACAAATGAGAGGAGAGAACATACTAAGTGAGAACTGTGGCTGGCTGTAAGCATTACAAGCTTTATGATAAAAGAAATTACATATAATATGCAATGGTAAAATCACATGTTAATGTCTTTTGGAGGTCACCAGCACAATGCACAGTGTTGTGGTTTTTTTTAAATCATTCATATATAATAATTACATCCATCTATTAAAGAACCTTATTTGAAGGTTTTAAATTGAAACTATCAATCTAAAATCTTTCAATTTAGAGAAGAAAAAAATAAAATTGGATAAAGCTGAATATATTAATAAATATTTTGTGACACAGATTACTTGAAATTGTATGCAGAATAAGTGGGATGAATGAATCTGGATCACTAGCATTCTAAAATTACCAAACCTCCACTATAAAGCTTTCTGAATTTCCAGATACAGTTTAGAAAACTATTAAGTCACACTTGCACTGAAGTTCATAATGACAAAACAGTATTCAAATATGTTTCAGTATACTCAATCTTACATAAAACATTCCATGTATAATTTATGATTGGACAATAAAATATGCATTTATGCAATTACAGGTAAATCAGTTATTTGGTGGGTGAAAAGCCACACTTCTACTTTGCTCCTGCATGGTGACAGGCTAGAACCACAGAATTGTAGAATCATAGAACAGTTAGGGCTGGAAAGGACCTTAAGATCATCTAGTTCCAATCCCCCTGCCATGGGCAGGGACACCTCCCACTAAACCATTCCACCCAAGGCTCTGTCGAACCCGGCCTTGAACACCACCAGGGATGGAGCATTCACAACTTCCTTGGGCGACCCATTCCAGTGCCTCTTGAAGTAATGCTGGCTTTGGGGCATCACTGCTGAAATGAACTGCTATAATGGATGCGCAAATTGTCCCCAACAGAGATGGGGAATGTAAGGGGCCAAGGGACTGCATGGCTGCTCCCAAACAAGAGAGACCAGTAAGCAGTCCTCTTTCATGAGGAAGCACCCCCCTTTCAATGAGGTCCTGAGCAAACAAGAAAAAAAAAACAACAAAGAGGCTCAACATTGGCAGCTGATCTAAAAAAACCCTTTTTTATTCAGACACACTCTCCCTCTGAAGTCAATTGTATCAGTCATCTAAGGATGACCCTTTGAAGGAGTAAGATGTTGCAGGACTAGTCTAGAAAACAATGTACAAACACCGCTTTTATTTGCAGCCTTTGAGCTAAGTGATAGATACCTGATCCATGGATCAGGTGAAGAGTTTTAACATTTTCTTCTTTCAAATTCAGAGCCAGTAATGTGTCTGCATAGCCACAAAGACAGAAAATATGTTCTTTTTCATTCTAACCTAATCCCATAATTGTTTCAATTCATTGATTTATTAACGTTACTGTCTTTCAGGCCAAAATTGCCACATTGCAGAAGTCTGTAACATGGAAAAAAAATAAAATAAATTAGTAAGAATAGCTGTTTCATGAAGATAAGTTGCTAGAATATCCTAAGATAAATCAATATTTTTTCAGTGAATTTTCAAGAGAGAGTTGCAAGCCCCAGTTCTCCTTTCTGCTTTTGCAGCTGTATTGCTGTCAAAAGGCTTCTAAAGAGGAGAATTTCTAAACCGAAAGTGACCTCTGGTGGTCACACACGTTATTTATGGCTGATTCCTGGTATTCCTGTTGTTAGAAATGAGGCAATGTGATAACTAACAGCTTGATAACTAACAGCTTGCAGCAAGCGTGGTCAATTAAACTGGATGCATCCGTTAAAAAAAAAAGGTAAGTTAATCTGGATGTATCTTTTCATCCAGGCATTTTGTATACCTACTCACCAGTATAAAAGTTTTTCATTTACTTACTTTTACATCAATGTTTTACATCTCAGGAGAGTTTTTCTGCATTCTGCTGGGGTATACTACACCATTCTCTTTGCTCACTCCCTGAATGTAGTACAGCTTTGATGCTAACACCTTCCATATAGCAATCTGCTACAGGACGGAGGTGACCTTTCAAAAAGCAAATAATACACCATCAAGCATCTCAAGGTTAATTTTAACTTACTTACACAAACAATTAGGAGTTCTGCATAATTTTACTAATAAAATCATTAATTTTCCCTTAAAAATTGGAAATCCTGATGGATTGCCCTATCTTTTCCTAAGTATTTTAAGCTCTTGTGGATTCATGACTTCTTGGACACTTGATGGTAGAGAAATATGAGGCAGAGGTATAAGTCAGGGCTCTGTGGGATCTCCATCCCAGTAAATATTCCAGAGAAATGTCTAGAGTTCAGAGATCTCCTTTCATCATAAATGTCTGAGCATTTCCATTCTGCTTTTGCTTTGAGGTTTTTGAGTCAAACACATCTTCAGTGGTGTCCTGGTTTCGGCAGGGATAGGGTTAGTTTTCTTCCTATTATCTGGTACAGTGCTCTGTTACTTAGGATGTAAGATGAGAATAATGTTGATAACACACTGATGTTTTGGTTGTTGCTAAATAGTGTTTTTACTAAGTGAAGGGCTTTTCAGCTTTTCATGCCCTGCCAGCGAGAAGGCTAGGAGGGCACGAAAAACCGGGAGACGACACAGTCAGGACAGCTGACCCCAACTGACCCTAGGGATATTCCATACCACATGGTGTCGTGCTATATATAAAACTGGGGGAAAAGCTGGCTGGGAGCCACTGCTTAGGAACAGGCTGGGCATTGGTCAGTGAATAGTGAGCAATTGCATTGTGCATCACTTCTGTATATTCTAATAATTCTTTTATCATTATTATTATTTATTTCTTCATTTTCTGTCCCATTAACCTGTCTTTATCTCAACCCACTAGTTTTTGCACTTTTTCTCTTCCAATCCTCTCCCCCATCCCACTGAAGGGGGCAGAGTGAGCCAGTGACTCTGTGGGACTGAGTTGCCATCTGAGGTTAAACAACAACAGTCCTTTTTGGAGCATGATGGGTTGAGCTAATGACAGACCAAATTTGTTATAAGCATTCATTACATTAGTTTAATAGTCGCTGCTCACAATGTTGATTTATTTGCTCTCAGAGCTGGCACTGCTTTTTCTCAGATTTGCATTGTGTGACACCTCACTTGTAGTATATGTTCCCTGTTGTGCCTGTGGGAAACAGGCTAAGGTTATCACGTTGTACTTTGTAACACTGGCACTTATGATATGATAGAATTGCTGGTCATGAAAGTAATCTGGTATTTGTGCTCAGCACTGCTATCATCTCTGTACTTTGGGAGCCATCTATTGGAAGCTATTAATAATTATACCTTTTACCTTTTTTCTTTGGAGACCCAAACCATGGGGGAGACACCCCCTTTCATCTTCCCATTCTTCTAGGCTAATTACAATAGCTTTTTAGAATTTTGGATATCCTTGGGATGTTCAAACCAGCATGTTCCTATTGTTATGTCTTCTGAATGTGTTCCAGGTCTTGTTTAAGGTTAAACAACTATTTAAGAATAGTACCCAGAGTTCTGTACTGAGGCTGGTTAGGAGCGGCAGGGTGTGTGGGGCAGTATGGACAAGTACCAAGGCCAATGGGCACCTCTGGTGTTTTGGAACTTCACCCCTGAACAAATGCAGAATCCAAAAAACCAGCAAAATACTTGGAAGAAGTGTGCTGTCGTCCTGGGAATTCCAGAGAGGCACAAATCACTGCAATGTGCTGGGGCCTGGTCCATGTCTGCCGAGCCCAGTCCAACACTAGTCAGCAGCCTCAAGGGGAAGAGAAGGTCTCTGGATCTAATGACAAAGTGACAACTACTCAGATCCCTGTGACGGGCGGTGCAGCTGAACCAGAGATCCAACCCATGCCAGTATCAGTCACTTCTATGCACAAAAGGAAATATACACAATGATCAGCTTGTTTAGGAAGGGATGAAGAAGCAGGGCCATCGTGAAAAGAGGAGGAGAAAGAGGCAGAAACCATAAAAGAGACAGTAATCACCCAATTCCTATCCATGAGTGAGCTGCAAGATATGTGGAAAGGTTTCAGCTGTCATCAGGTAAGCACATTGTCACTTGGCTGCTATGATGCTGCGATAATGGGGCCAGTGGCCTGGCGTTAGAGGGTAAGGAAGCCAAGCAGCTGGGATCTCTCTTGGGAAGGAAGCATCGACAAAGGATTTGAAAAGGGGCACAAGCCATCTGCTTCTGGGGGTGATTCCAGTCAGGCATGAAGGAAAGGTATCCTTCAAAAAAAGACTTTATATGTCACTCAGGCAAGTGGACCAACATAGACAGAGGTGTCCAGTATCTGAGGGAATTAGCTATGCTAATTTGTGATGACCTGGACAACATGCAGTTATCCAAAGACCCAGATGAAATCAAGTTTACACAACCAATGTGGCAGACGGAGCACACATTGTTGTATGCTAACTCACTGGCAGTGATGAGCTGGAAAGATGGAGAGAAACAAATGGTGGATGAATTGGCTGGCCAACCCTGACAGTACATGTCTGTTTCTTCCTATGGGCTTGCAACTTGCCTGTGGAGAAACTGGTCCAACTCAAAGAGAATAGATCCTACTCACCACCTGTAAGGATTAGTACCTCAGCTGTTAACAGCTCAACAGTTCTGCTGAAGAGAGATGATACAGTGGGTACACACCACACGCCACTCTGAAGTTTTACCTCTTTGACCACAAAATAGACATAAGGTAGTGGGACAGAAAAACTACCTCAGCTCCTCGAGGTAAGTGAGGTACATGAGTTGCAAGGAAAACTCATCACTTCTGTGACCAGGAAGAATGATTTCAAATGAGTCCCTGAGCAATGACAAGCCTTTGAAAAAATTAAAAGAGAGATAGTTCATGCAGTAGCCCTTGGACCATTCTGGGCAGAGCAAGATGTGAAAAATGTACTCTACATCGCAGCCAGGGAGAACAGTCCTACCTGAAGCCTCTGTCAGAAAGCTCCAGGGGAGGCAAGAAACATCAGTACAAAAGCTCTCTTGAAGAACAACAGCTTCCTTAATTTGCATTAGCCTAATTTGAAACAAAGCAGACTAGACTGGAAGGAGAGTTTTCCTGTAGGTATTTAAATGTCTTCGTCTTTATATCTTCAGTTAAATTGGATTCTCTGTCCAAGCCCTGGTATTTTTGGAAGGTCAGTGGAAATGCAACAGTCATTGCAACTGAGCTAATTTAAAGCAATACAGACATGACCTTTAGGTAAAAAAGTTTGGGTACTCATAAATCCTTTCCCCTGGAAATTTTATGTTGGTGCAATAGAGACCAAAACTAAATTGTAAGTCTAGGAAGACTTGACTCTCAGCTAAGATTGAGAAATGAACTGTAGCACTTGGCCTAATCAGTGCAGAGCTGGTCTGAGACAGGATGACAAAGCTATTTTCCCTTGTGCTGCTGGATGAGTTTCAATAACCTAATGCAACTTTCTCAATTGCTCCATCTGTTAAAAGGGGATTATACTAATAATATCTTCTGTAATATACTTTGTGATTCGTAGAGGCTATGCTCTGTGTAAGATGGGTAATACATTTAATAAACAGGCTACAAACACAGCAATATTTTTCCCTCCTCCTATGTAAAAAGTAACATTAAGGGAGTTGAAATGATGGAAGAAGGACGCTTGCTTTGTTTTTCATTTCAACTGTCCCTTCTGACTGAGGGGTGACCTCATCAATGTTTACAAATATATAAAGGGTGAGTGCCAGGATGATGGAGCTAGGCTTTTTTCA
>JAVHNF010061796.1:0-12511 GCA_034783455.1 Micropsitta finschii
CCTTCTGCTGGCTCTCCCTCTAGGACTCTTGCTAACTTCCTTACAGCAGTTTGGCTTCTCCTATCCAGCAGTTACAAGACTCTCCAGATGGGTTCAAGTCTCCTCAGCCTGCAGAAGACATTTAATCCAGACCTGCTAGGCCTGTTAGACTACTGGGCAAAATGATGTGTTGCTGTTACTTGGGTTAACATCCCCACTGACACATTAGGCTTGGCAGATCTGTCCCCTCTAGGGAGCTGAACAAAGTATACTGACTTCTTCACCAAAATGCAATATTATGCTGCAGCTCTGGTGCGAGCCAAGCCTCCCTACTGCCATGACTGGCACTATGTCTGTGTACTTTGTCTATACTTTGCCTATGGACATCCAGGCACATCCATTTTCAGCAGATTCTTGTGGACTAGATCCTCAGGTCCATAACTACTGGGCTTTTCTAGCCCAAAGTCTCCCTACCTTTACCTAATTCCCTAGGTTTCAGTCCTATTCTTATTAAATTATTTTATTTTATTATAATTGAGAAGGATAAATATAAAATGTCTCTCAATATATTTTTCCATATATATACACAAATCTGTCAAGTCCTGGTTTAAAAATGACCAGAACAAACAACTACATATTCCAATCTGCAGCTGCTTGGAGAAGTGGTGATATTTTCAAAGCTGTATTTTCCTTGGCTGGCTCTTGGGCATTTTGTTCACTTTGGCTGACTGCCCAACAAAGCTCTTGACAAGGAAAAGCATGGCAAGTCAAGGACACCTGTAGCAGAGCAGACAACACAGAACAGATTTGCAGCTCAGATACGAACGAGCTGAGTGGACATTTCAAACCCAAGTAGCTTCAGAAGAGCTAAAACACTGATGGCAGTCAGATGTTCACTTCCAAAGCCCCAGACAGACAGCAAAAAACCACTGCATTGGTATCTGGAATCCTGGACTGTTAATTTTTCTCATTACTCTGAGGGACTTTGCTTTGAACCAGATGAAACGCTGAGACACATGAATGGAGCAAATCTGTCTTAATCCTCAGGCCAAAGTATCAGAGATGCTCTATTCCATGAGGTTCAGTCAGACTGAAGAATAACAGCAGTAGCAAAATGCAGGTTGTAAACACTGAAGTAGTTACAGGTTTCACCATTAAAAATTGCTAGTTTTATGCACACTGACTTTGGCTGTAGCCATCAGACACACCACAGTTCGAACAAAATAAACGATCACATCTAGGGTTGGTCTCTCAAGACAATCACAATCCTATTGCTCCACAAGCTTGGCTGAACTCACCATATGCAGCAGCTTAAGAAAATTTCTACCTGTGAAAGTGCCAAATATATCTGCAAAAGAGCTGTTTAGTGGGTATTTCAGCCTTATAGGAATAGACTTTTCTTTCCCAATTAACCTTTGCTATAAGAAACAATTTAACCCTCATCCAAGGAGAAACAATTGGCTCTCTAGATTGGGACACATTCTCTTTCTGAAGGTCACTGCACTCAGACTGGCTCCTGGGAACTTCATGATGTGTTCACATCAGCCACCACATGCCCCATTATCAGTGTATTCTTCACATGGGGGTCAATATTCTCACAACATGCCAGCTGGGTCTTCTGTTTACAACCACTTCTAAGTTAAAAATCACCAACTTGGACCAAACTCAAGTTACAACTATGTAAGCCTTCAGCCGAGTTAGACTTTCAGGATCACATTCAAACCACATTCATTTTAACGAGCTAACAAACTCCCGGTGGGCAAGAAAATTGGTTATTTTCCTGAGATTCCGTCTAGAATGAGCTCTCTGGCCTGGCTGTTAAGAGAACATTTCTCAGGTTTTTTACTGCAGTGCAAAGTAATGGTCCTAGCAACACGTTTCTTTTCTACAGGTGTTGTACGCATTCATATTCCTCTAATTCAGTTTCATCCTCTGATGAATTATGCAATAAATACAGACACAAATTACAAAAAAAATAATTTATTTTAATGCACTTAATCTAATTGGTGTGAAAAAAAAAAATCTGTCCCTGTGATCATAATAGTTAAAAATATAAATGGAGTTCAGGCAATGGCTTTGTTCAAAGCATTCTTTTCTCGGAGTCAGCTTTAAAAGGCAACTACAGGGAATGGTCCAAACAAAGGATCTTTTGCAGGAAAACCAGACACAAGCCCTTTGCCCACTCATGTTCATTTAAAACTCCTTTTGCAAGAAACGTTTTTTCTTGCATGAATGTTTGCTATAGGATCCAAGCTAAATTCCAAGCTGGATCATTTCTCTCTGCCAGCTTTTGGCAGCATAATTTTGATAAATACCCAAGAGGCAGAACAATCCTTGTGAATAGTTTGCAAAGCTACTTTGGAGACATTTAGAAAAACATATACAAGTAAATATTTAAGTCAGGGTTATTCAGCCTATTGCAGGCACTCATGTTAATGGAAATACATGTTTGATATTAATTGCAAATATTGGTCTTTAGCCAGGCCTGAAATTTTTAAGTGGAAGAATTAGCATGAGCTGTGTAATTATAGTCAGCCCACCCTTACTTTTTCCCATCGCTTCTTCTAAAATCTCATTATTGGCACTTATGTGAAGAGGGAGCACTCAAAACAGCTGCTGTCCCTTGCTTGCCAAGCTATCAATGCACTGCAGGAGACAGTTCTGGCTGCTCCACTGCTAGTTACCTTGCCTGACAATGACAGTAAAGTAATCAAGGCTGCCTAAGCACCTAGCACACACATGATTTCCACTTCAGATAGAAAGCCTCCGGACAAAAACCTTAGACAGTCTAATTTAGGTAGTGGAAGGAAGACAAGAATGGCATTAGAATAAGTTGGTACCTGCAGCAGAAACTACTTTGATAGCAGACCACATGCAGCTGGTAAATCACCTCAACAGGCTTGACCCGGGACAGCAGGACAAGCCCCGGAGAGTATCAGAACAGCTCACCCTCTTTCCTCCACCGTGCAGGACCACCACAGACAAGGGAAAAGGGAAAGCTGAAAACTGACCAATGCTTTCTGCTCTGCCACGCTAGATAAAGAGTTGCTTTCAGGCTCCTCTTAACTTACGCTGGCTGGCAATACCACCTAAAGGGTCTTAGGGCAAGTGAGAAATGTTCAAAATCCAAACACCCCTGGTGACACCACCCCTCTGCTTTTCACACACCGGCACTGCAGGAAGCAAGGTGGAAAACATGAAACAATCCTTCAAGATGCTCCAGGAATTTCCATACATTGCTACAGTGACACTATTGGTATTTACTGGAAAGTAATGGGAGACGACTAGAACAGTCCAGACCTAATTTGCAGCAGTTTAGAACATCCCTGGGGCACTCCTTATAGTAACAGTATTTTTTAAAGTTGGGAAAAATATGGTCTCAATATCGAAATTTTTCCTGGTTTGTGTCCAGGATGAGAGATCACACTGAGCATTTCTCAAACTTCTGGAAAGGTCACCCTCCCTGAGGGATCTTTATTTGAATACAGAAAATGAAAATAAGTTTTTATTTTTCCCCTTTATTCTCTCCACAAAAGCATTATACCACTCAGAGAACAGGTAACTACCTTTAATTGCTGGTACCAACTCAGCTCTTCCAGGACAAAGGAGTGAAAATCTGGTGTAATTAGCAGCTCACTTTTGCCCTGAAGAAAATGAACTACTGTCAACAGCTAAAAATGTCTGCTAGCTATGGTGAGCACTCACAACTACCTCCAAGTCCTTCCTGACCCACAGTTTGAAAACTACTATCCCAATTCACTATCACGGATTGCAACACTGTCTCTATAAAGCCCTAGGCAAAAAAAGAATAAAAAGGCTTCAAGAGTTTTTTGAGAAGAAAACAAAAATAAAACAACCCAAACACCTCTATTCAGGAAGTTTCCCTTCTGTTCCAACATCTTTGTATGGATTCTGGTGATTGCCCCCTTTCTAAAAGAATGAAAATACCAGGTGGGCTGTGCTGAGAGGCGGCCAAGTGGAACAGAAGGACTAGTGTTGAACCCAATAAGGAAGAGGGAGGAATTAGTAAAGATCGACAGCCTAAAGCTAGTCAACAGCAGTAGAGGGACAGCTTAAGCGGGGTACGTTTTAGAGGCCTAGAAACTAAATGCTCTTTGTGGGGGCAGTATGTACCTCAGCTGGACTCTTCTAGCCTCAAACATCAACTGGTGATGAGAGAAGTGAGGGGCTACTCACAGCTAGAAGAAGATCTGGCCAGGACTGTTGCCAACACAGCCTTGGCAGCAGTAGTCCTGTGTACTTTGAATTCTTCGGGTTTCAAAATACATGTACTGCTTTTGCTTTTCCTATCCCCTACACGAAGTTCTGTTTGTTTAAATCCATTGTTTAACACTGTGCTCACAAGCAGAGAAGCACTGATCATTCTTGAGCATTCAAAGAGTGTAATTGAATTTCCCAGGCTTCTGAGAGGGGGTCAAGCCAGTTTTGTGCAACAATTTTAGCAACAACCCAATTAAATTAAAACAAGCTCTTTTGTTGCCAATCTGTGCCTTGGAGAAGGGTTACAATTAAACAACAAAACATAGCATGAAACTAGGAACAGCAACAGATTTGATTTACTTGAGCATCCTCAAAATACATTACCACAATATCATAAAAACAAGCTTTAACACTGAGAATTTACCCAAGCAAGACAAACATTACTCCAGGGCAATATGATTGTGTGTGGCTTTTTTTTCTCTTTCCAAAAACAAAGGCAAACAGAATTCCTTCAGCACTACCGGACTTTTAGACTGTTAGTGTCAGCTGTGTCTCTACCTTCTTTAGAAACAAAGGCAACATTTATTAAACAACTATTAAAAACACACACTGTAGCCTCCATAAAGGAAAAGCACTTAGGGTAAACAAACATAGACAAGGAGAGTAGGGAGAAAAACTATTGGCATTAACTTGAGACAGACACATCTACTTACAAATATTTAAGGTTTGGAGACCTGAAACTAAGTTATAGACCATCATACACCTTCAAATCTACTATTAGCATTTTCTCTTGGGTAATGGAATGTACAGGACAAGTGCTTGTGCAATTGCTCCCCTTTTCCTTCATCTACCTAACCTCCTCCTCTCCTTTGCAACATTAACAAATCTGTAATTAACAAATTCACCAGTAAAATACTACAAACAGAAAAACAGAGTATAGTTTTTCAGGTCACATTAAATTTTTCCCCCTCTCTCCTCCATCATTTCCTGATTTCTCTTCCCCATGCTCTACTTATCCTTCCATTTTCCTTGCCTGTTTTCTTTTGTTGGCCACCTCTTTTTTCCTTTCTTTCCTTAAATTATGTGTGTGCTTTTTAAAGCAGGATTTCTTTCAGCTTTATGTTTTCCTATTATCTTTCACCCACAGTTCTGGGTTAAGCTTTGGTTTGGTCTTTTATTTTTAAGTTACCTTATTTATTCCATTTTTTTTTATCTCTCCCCTGTTTTAGTTACCCAACCCTGTGTTTGTTTACTTGCTCAGGTTATTCTTCTTCAAAGTCTGTTGATCCTGTGTACACAATACTACTCAGATGAACAGTCCTCCCAGCAAACTGACTCATGAGTTTCAAGGCCTAGGACTTTTAAACAGCTACTGAGCTACAAGTGAGACCAAGATAGCCATTAGAAGCCAAAAGGACATCAGAAAGTGTTAAACCGGGATTTGCCTTAAGACCACAGTGCACTAGTATTTTGTTATTACATGAATGTTTAAGCTTACCATTTATAACCTGTCTTGGAAGAGCTGTTTTATGAGTAAAAAGACAACTAAGACCCACATGAGTTAGGATATGGATACCCTCCTCTCCCTTCGAATAGCTCTTGAAGACTCTGTTCTTACCTCTAGGCAAATTACTGATCCTTGATGCTCTTTGAAGACTTTCAACTGCTCACCAGTGACAATATTCCACGTTCGAATGGTATAATCTGTGCTGCCAGAAAACAGCTCCCTGTTTGGTGCGTCAAGTATAAGGCATAAGACAGCCCCAGTGTGTCCCAGCAGTGTCTGGTAACAGCGCCCGCTGGACACCCACCAGACCTTAACAGTGCAGTATGTGCTACCTGTCACCAGGAGGTCTCTGCTTACTTTCTCCTCCTCTTCTTCCTCCTCTTCTTCAAGAACATCCCTGGAGGAATAGTGAGCTAGAGTCAGGACACAGTTCCGATGGCCCCGGAATTCCTGGATTTGTTTCTCCTTGTCCACACTCCAGCAACGCGCTGTTCTGTCATAGGAGCCACTAAAGAGATAGTCTTTGGCAACCAGGATCCTGCAAAAAAACAAAGTTTGAATGTATGAACATATAATACTTATTACATGACAATATTTTGTCATAATTTCAATGTCAAGCATCCTGAAGTTAGAAACAGTATCACAAACACAACATACGTAATCCCAATTTAGTGTCACTGTTTCATACACACAATTTATGAACTCTTTTGTTGTAGAAAACTGTAGAAAAGTAGAAATTTCCCTGTTCCTGCTTTTAAAATTAAGACCCCTTATTTGGGTATTCAGGTACATTGATGCAGCACAGTAGCTTTGTGTTTTTCCAAAATCTTTTCCAGCAAGACCATTAGGTACTTTTCATAAGTTACGTATACCAGCTAAGAGTTTGTTGTGTTGGGGTTTTTCTGTTTCGTTTTTTTAAACTCATTCTCGATAATCATTTGTTAGTATTTACAAATTATTTACAAAAGCCTATGAAAATACCTTGGAATTAAAAAAGAAAAAATACACTGCAGGGACCTGACCTGGAACTGACAGTGTGCAAAGAAAATCACCTTTCCATAATCAGAGGGAGCGCAAGAAAAAACGCATACACCTAATTTCACTTAGCCCAGGATCTCAAAAAAGAGCAAGAATATTCCACTTGTTACATAACTGAAGAGCAAATCAAATTACAGCTCAAGGATTCAACTTACCCAGCCTCCACGAACATGCAACAGAAAAATCTCTACAGTTCATATTCCCAAACCAGAGATAGTGAACACCACAATTTGTCATCTTTGTCAGCTGAGTTTTGCCCTCTGAAACGTTTCAAACTGACAACAAAGTCGTATGAATAGGGAACATATTTCCCATTTGCTGATTTAAGCAAAAAAAATCAGGCCAGTGCCAAAATTCAGAGCCAGCCTTCCTAACTATTTACAGAATCCAGCTACACATCATATGTGTTTTGAGTTTAATAAGGAACAAAAAACCCCATGCACCCACCAAAAAAGAAACGTAGAAAAAAAGAAAAGAACAACCAATCTCTGACTGCTCTATTTGCCATTAATTAAATCCAGTCCAACTATTAAGACTTCAAATTGACTTGCTAATCAGTCACACACAATCAGTTTAATATTAAACTTCATTTTCACAAACAGGAATAGTAATTCCAGAAAAAGCCTTGACATTATCCCTCTTACTGATACACAAAGGCTTGACATGATGTTTTTAAATCTATTTATCAGAAGCATCTGTTATCAATTGAGTAATTTCTTCTGGAATTTCATTCCTAGCCCTAGATTCAATTCCCCTGCTGTGTGCCTTTCATTTCTCTCCTATCTGCTGTCTATGGATGTGTCAGCACTGTTGCTAGGAAAACTAATCATTACAGCACAGAACACGTGTAGCATGAACTCAAAGGTTTACACAACCCATTTTATTAGTGTAGTAATGGAGAATCGCAGTGAAATGATAACAGATTACAGGAACACAACAAAGAACTCCACAGAACCAACCTGTAAACAATTGATGTGTGTCCTCGGTAAATGGCCAGGCACTGACCCGTCATCACATCCCACTTTCGAATGGTATGATCTGCACTACACGTGAAGGCAGCCTCATTTTCTAAGTGGCAGAAGGTGATGTAGCTTTCATGTCCTAGGAATAACAAAAAATAAATTCAATCATGGTGTATGCAAGCAGGACAAACTAGTAAAGCTCTTCACCTTAACTAAGAAAAATACAGCAAACAGACTGAAACTCTAGGTATAAAAGCACCACCATATTTTTCACATTTAAAGATTTGTATAAAACACATTCTTAACTAGCAGCACTGAGGTAAGGATTAAGTGAAAAAGTAAAACAGTACAGCTACACCAATCAGGTAGATAGAACAGTATTATAAAACCATAATGATGTAAATTAACAGCAGTGCAATTAAATTCAGACTACTGAAATTTAAAACCAGTTAAAAATGGCTTATTTTATTAATAAAGAAATGCTTTTGCTTCTTTTTCCTGAAGTCAGGGAAATAAGGCTGCATTTTGACCCAGCCTGTTGATTGTCAGGACACAAACAGTCCTAAATGAAAGCATGAAACCATGAAAAAAGAAAGACATGAGACTTACCAGCAAATTTAATTTCATTGTCCAAGCAAAATGAAACACAAACAAACAAACAAACAAAAAAAATATATATCTGGTAAAGTCAGACAATGCTTTTCTCGTCATGACTAATAATAACATGAATAAACCCCACGATTTTCAAAATATCAGTATACCTTTAAGGAAACGACACAAAAAGAAAGAATAGGAGCACAATTAAGTACCCTGGGACTCTACAGTTACAATAAAAATAGACACTGCTGCTCTAAAAACTTCAGGCTGAAAACCTGAGTAATGCTAGTGAAGAGAAATCAATACTACAACCTTAAACTTCCATTGTTGCTTAGCAAGATATGTAATTTTGCTACTGTATCATTAAATGCACAGCATTTAAAAATCACCTTAGGATTCAAGTCCCAGCTTTGTCCATCTCCTGTGTGAAACTGTTGTAACCCATCTAATCATTGGGATAGTATTATCTTTCACTCTTCCGTTTTAGTTATTTAGACTGTAAGCTTTCAAGATCAGAACTGTTTCCTCTTAAGTAACTACCAAAAGAGAGACCCAGACTTTGGTTGAAGATGGTGGGCCCTACTGTGATTTAAGTAACACTATTCTTTGAGAAGAAAATTAAAAATATAAGGCCAAATGTGATTAAAGAGACACGGATGGAAAGAAAAAGGTATTGGAAAACCAGAATCACATTGCAAAATAAAGAGATGGTAAAAAATCTGAGGGAAAGCAGACTTTCCAGTAAAACTCTTTGCTTCACTGACTGCAAAAAAGTAGATTTTACTACAACTCCTGTAGTTCAAAAGCAAACCAGAATCTACATTACAAATGTTCATCTTGTTTCCCTTTAAGCAAATTCACCAAATGACACAAATTACAAAGATCACCAGGGCTACAGGCAAACCTATGCCCACCCTCAAAATTTTGTGAAAATTTTTTTGCATGCAGCTGAAAAGGGACAGGTTTCAACCACAATTGTTCTGCCATCATCATATAATCCTGCTCTGAGAAGATCAAAAAAGCATCTTGATTATTGAACCAAAGTCTTCCAGTCAGATTTTAAGCATCAGTTATACTCAGCCACACAAAGGATGCCAAAACCCCCTGTGGCAGACAAGGTCTGGTCAAAAGCAGCCACCAGGAAGTCTGCTGGTTATGCTGTGGTAGAAGCTTGAAACTGTGTTATAGATACAGGTTTATCCATAATTATAGCTTGTACAACACACATTTACACAACAGCTCTATGTGTGCGTAAATATAAAACACATACAATTATCTGATTCAAGTGACAGTTCACAAAACCATCTAGCCAACCTTCTTTATAGTTTACACACCAAACATTAGCAGTCCATAGGCCACATTCTGAATATTATCCGATATACTTCTCTTTCTAGTTAAAAGTTAATTAGTGGTTTAAAGGGATTTCTAAGCCTAAAGCAAATGCAGTGAGTTTTTTGGGAGCCAGAACCATGGCAGGATGTGGAGACAAAAAGACAATACTCCATAGTCAAAAACAAGCAAGAAAGTAAACCAACAATGACTACAGCAATGTATTTTCTTCTTTGGGGGAAAAAAAGGATTAGAAATTCCAAATTTAAGAGGGTGTGTGTGTGTGTGTGTGTGTGTTAAGAGAAAACAACATGAACAAGTGAGAATATAAACATCATTAATTCACATCTGAGTCCTGCATGACACTTTCTACAGAGTTTTTCTTTTGAAATGAGATGCTAGTTTAAGGTTAAGAAGTTGCTTAAAATGCAAAAGCAATTTAAAAGAAAAAAAAAAAAACCAGCAATTAACATTTCTGTGTGTCAAATATAAGGGAAAAGAAGTAGCCTGTTTAGTGAAGTTTCTTTCTAGACTTCTGGGTCAAGAGGGTCTAAATAAAGATTGTCTGGAAAATGACATGATTAAAAGGAAAAGAAATAATAGAAGAAAGGGAGAGACACAATAACAAGAAAACAGTATTTCATCAGGGTGTAAACCAGACAGCCTCCAGAAAGAGACACAAGTTGAACAACTGCTATGTTCCCCACCATCAGACAAAAGGATCTATGCATTCAGTAGCACTGGTAACCTGTTTGAGTTGAAACAGCTTCTGCTTTACATTACTGTAACAAATACTCGAAAAACCCACAAAACAAAACAAGCATGATTTTGGCTGCCAGGCAGGCTGCAGCAACTGAAAGAGACCAGAACATGATGTGTGGCCTGTGCCATGCTTCAGACTCAAAAGCTAGGTGAACAAAAATTACTGTACCTTGGAAGTGGCCGTGGCACTGGCTGTCAGCAGTGCTCCAGAGCCGCGCAGTGCCATCTTCACTACCCGTGAGCAAACGCTGCCCGTCCGGGCTCAGGCTCAGCCAGTTGATGCCTCCTTGGTGATCTGTGCAGACCTTCATGGCTGAGCCACTGTTCCCCATCCTGGTGGTCCCAGCAAAGGCAGAGGCTGTGGGTCAGATCATGGGCACTGTGTAAGCGCCAGACCATGCTCTCTGCCTCCAGCTGTCTCCCACTGAACAACTTCAGCCATTACATCAAGTCCAAAAACTCAGCAGGGGTAGTCCAGGCTCCTCTAGAGAAACACAAAGGAGAAAGAAGAAGGCACGTTAAATCGTTTCATCTCCCCCAGTGGATGCATCACTTTCTCAGTCAGGGTGTGCTGAAACCATTGAGTGCCTCTTTCTCCGCAGGAACCGGAGCCCTACCGTGGCAGATGGCCTTCCAGCCACACGGCTTACCGGTGCGCCTTCTCCGTGGGCACTGAGGTACGTCCGGCCCCTGAGAGAGGACCCAGCCTGGACGGCGGCTGTACCGCTACCTGGTGCCGCGCTCAGGCTGCCGGCACTGCTGCTTCTTCGGCAAGTTCGAGGCTAACTCGGGGCACGCTGAAGAGGCGACGCCTCCCAGAGAGGGAAGCCCAGACCCAGGCGGCCCACAGCTCCCCAGGGGGCAGCCGGCCCCCTCCTCCTGCCGCCCTGAGATCACCTCAGCTGCCCCCCGTCCTCCCCGCCCCGAGCTGCTGCCATCCCTCCCACAGGGCCCCCCGCATCTCCGCCCTACGGCACTTCCTCAAGGACCCGGGGGGAGGCGTGGGGGTCGTCTCCGGAGGAGCGATCCCGCGCTTACCCTCTGGGGAGGGGGAATCTCTCCCTCCGAGGGGGCCGGAGCCAGCGCCGGGCCGAGTGCGGGATCTCCCCGCGGTCTCCTCCGCCCTGCGGGGAGGTGGGAAGGGCTTCCCTCTGCCGCCGGGCCGAGGCGGGCGCCCCGCCGCTGCCGCCGCCGTGCCCCCCTCAGGCCATCTCGGGGCGGTTCCTCACCCCCAGGGCCGGCCCTCCCTCCACTAGCTCCCCCTCCATGTTAGAGCCTTCTAATCGCGGCAGCCCCCTCCACCGGGGCGGGAAGCGGCGGCCTCCCCCCGCCCGCGCTGCCGCCGCTCTCCGTCGCCTTGTCCTCCCGGGAGGTGCCCGGCAACTCTGCCCCTCCGGGACGGCCTCGGTCCACAGCAACCCCCTTTTAGAGGGAAAGACGCATCCCCCACCCCTCCTGCCGCCCGCCTTCCCAAGGCTGAAGCCGCCGTTACCTCGTTTCAGTCACCCGGAGGTGATGGGGGAAGAGCTGAGGGGCGGGAGGGTCTCTCCCCGGTTGAGGATCCTTCGATAATCGCACTGCAACCGAAACAACCCAACAGCACTTCCACACCCCCAGCGGAGTCCCCAGGCTTCTCTTCGAGGGAGGC
Organism: Micropsitta finschii; assembly: GCA_034783455.1. Classification (NCBI taxonomy): domain Eukaryota; kingdom Metazoa; phylum Chordata; class Aves; order Psittaciformes; family Psittacidae; genus Micropsitta; species Micropsitta finschii. The sequence goes on from JAVHNF010061796.1 coordinate 12,044, forward strand.
TCCGCTTCCTGCGGCACGTTTCACCCCGCAGGCTGCCTCAGAGCACCCCGGCGGCACCGGCTCCTCGGCAGGCAGCCTCGTTTCCTCCCTGGCTTTTCAGGCCGGTGCCCCGGTACGTGGAGACGTTGGTGGTGGCCGATGAGTCGATGGTGAAGTTCCATGGGGACGATCTCCAGCACTACCTGCTCACGCTGATGGCCACGGCCGCTCGCCTCTACAAGCATCCCAGCATCCGGAACCCCATCCAGATCTCCGTGGTCAAGTTCCTCCTCATCGGGCAGGATGACAAAGGGCCCAAAGTGACCGGGAATGCAGCCCTCACCCTCCGCAACTTCTGTGCCTGGCAGAAGAAGTGGAACAAGGTCAGCGACAAGCACCCTGAGTACTGGGACACCGCCATCCTCTTCACCAAGCAGGTGGGTGCAAGGGAAGGGGGTGACCCAGAGGTGCTGCTCCCCCCCCCCCCCC
>JAVHNF010061797.1:2407-14021 GCA_034783455.1 Micropsitta finschii
CATGTGTGTTTCAAGTTGACTGCCACATCTGAGGAGGCAGGACAGAAAGGTGGTGCTGTGCTTCTTCTGTGCCCAGATTGAGTAGCAAGCTGTGTATTGGTTAACTGAATGGGAATAGCAGTTGTAAACCTGTGCTGTTTGCTGCTGCAGCAGCTTGCTTGACTGGGATATGCTTTAAAAGACGCTGTGTTAGGCTCGCTCGTACAGTTCTGTTGCTGAGAAATACAGCTCAGAGCCTGAAGGTACTCGTTACTGAGCGCAGCCGTGCCGTGATGAAGGGTCTGGTGGCAGGCCTGAACGTTTGGCAGAAAAGCAACTGCTTGTCCTTGTTGATATTTCGCTTCATGCTTTGATGCGATGATGTTAAGCAACAACTTTTGTCAGGGTAAATTTTAGCTGCCTTTAATCTTTCTGATTAAAATAGCTTCTCAGCTTACCAGAGCAAAGTCTGTGCAATTGAAATTGGTCTGCTTTATGTTCTGAAAATGCACCTTTGCTTTTAAACTTAAGCAGCTAAATCAAATATCTTGTCTTGGAGAAGGGAGTAGAGATGAAAGGATAACAGAAAAGTGAGCTGTGACCATTCCTAACTTTTATGGTAGTCCCATTTTGCACTTGCCCCGTTGTTCTTTGTGTCAATAAGGAAGGTTGAGACTCATGGCTTGCTGTTTCTGTGCAGTATTGAACAAGTTGGCTCCTATGGTGAAATGTCCATGGGAAAGATTTTTCCTTGTCTAGCCAGGTAAGAGTAGTGTGCTAGTCTAATTACCACTTTTAGATGCACGATGTTTTTCATACCTGAGCAGTTGTCTTCTCTATAACTGTTATGAGGCATTCTCATTTAGCATTCTTCAGAATAAACCGTGGAGTTATAGAAAAATAGAATTACAGTAACTTTGGTTATGGCAGCATATTATTTTAACGTTGAGTGTCATGATTATGTTGTATGTTGCTGGCATTGGTCCTTGGGCAGAATATATAGTGAACTGGCAGCATTCTTGAGCTGATCTCAGTCTGAACTCTGTATGTGGATTGCAAGAAACCTGTTTGAATGGAGCAGCAGCGAAGCTGGTGCTCTGCGGGTGCCCCTTCACCGTGGCTCTGTGGGTAGCTTGGTGGTGGTCTGTCTTGCATTGCAAGTAAGGCTTATGTCTGCATTTGTTACATACCCAGCGGCTTCTGCTCTCCTAGAGCTGTGCTCTGTCCAGAAATGACAAATCATGAGCAGCTTCCGAAGTCCATTAGAACTGGATTTTCACCCCGTACTTTCTCATGTATGTGGTTTTTGTTGGGTTGTTTTGTTGTTTTTTTGTTTCCTCCACAACTTCAGCTCATAAACAGATTAAGCAGTATGGCTGCTGCTGCAAAAGCTGTAGGCTGAGATCTCCGGTAATTCACATTCTCTTCATGGCCCGGCTTGTCAGTGTTGCAGTGCCCGCATTTTCAAACTGGGGAAAGACTGGCCTTGTCGCACATGCCTTTGTACGTGCTGAGATAAGTAGATCTCTGGCTAACTCCCAGCAAGCTACAGAACTGCGCAGGAGGGAGTTTGTGGCGCTGCGCAGCCTGATTTGATCTTGCTCTCCTGCCGAAAACCAGATAGGTGTATTTCTGTGGATTTAGTTTTAAAAAAGGTGGACTACCTTTAAAATGAAGTAGCTTAAGGAGACACAGCAAGGCTTTCTAAGCTTATGTTCTCATAGTTAGCTGAGACTGTGAATGGACTGACATCTCAGTGATCTAAAACCAGATTCTGTTTGTGCGCATGAAAGCATTAGTATGTGTTTTGGAGGGTTCATTCCCGTGTAGTTGAAAAGTTTCCTGGAAGCCCGTTTAATTAGTCTGCTCTTGGTTTATAGGATTTGTGCAAAATTTGAGTGTCAGTTGCGTGCTGTGACAGTAAGAATCGCTTTTGTACACATGCTTTTCTCCATCTCTCCCTGGAATAAGGAAACAGGCATTTCCATTAAGCGAACAAAGCTGGATTTACAAGGCAGAAATTGGGGGAAGAAACTTTTCTTCTGAAAAGATGTAGGTGAAGGGGTGTGTGTAGTTGTAATTATTTCACAGGGGTGTCCTTTATTTAGTGGTACTTCTCCTATTCCAGCTAGTTACGGTGCAAAATGTGGTGCAGTGTTTCATGGCTGTATCATTTCTTAAGACTTACTGTGTACGTGTACTTATGTAGATGGTGGATGGGAGATGATGATGCCAAGCAAAAATGTTTTCTTTGATACAAGCTAATTTACTTTGTTTTTTCTTTTGCTCCATGACTGACCTGCATAGCTTCACACCTGCAGTTGTAATATGGGACAGCAGATTTAGAGATTAGAGATTGGCTCATTTATTGAGAATCTAGTGCAGCTAATTTTTTACCAATTCATGAGGCATTGCTGACAGCAGGTTATTGTGTACTTTCTCATTGTTGAAGGTTTTTTTTATAGGTTTTTCCAAGGAGTTTGACACTAACATCTGTGTGAGACGAAGAGTTTAGCAGATGATCTGCCAGCCTGATTTTAAGTGGCAGTCCTGCGGTTGCGCCTATTTCTTTTTTTGAAATTCATACTTTGAGTGACAATTGTATATGTACTTGGGAGTTTATCAAATTGATTTCTTCCCTATTCATGACTTGGTAAGTGCTGTTCTGTGCTGTGGCATATTGCTACTGGATAAGCACTGCCAACAGCAGGCTGGAATAAGGCTATGTTCAAGGGTTTGGTCTTTGTTGTACCCCAGAGATCTCCTGATAGCTTGTGAAATGATTCCCAGTTTTCTGTTGCAGATTATTCACTTTCCATTCTGGCTGAATATTCCTAGGAGTCAGAGTCCAGTGCCATTAATTATTTCTACAGCAACATGCTGTGTTTCACTGTTATGTCTGCAACTTCACCTTACAAAAAAAATCATCCTATTCTTGGTGTTTATTTTTATTAGTGATATTGCATTCTGCTGTTGCCTGCTAACAGAGCAAAACATGAACAAAAGTTTGTTAGCAAAGTACTGCAGGTCAGTGTGAAATCAGAGTGGAAGGGGTAGTTGAAAAACAGGATTTGAAAAATTCTGGGGTTTGTTCTTACACAATGAAAAAGCATGTGGGATAGCTTAGAAATTTGACACTTCCACCCTAATTCGGTTTACACTTCCAAGAATTTTTGCTTTGTAAATCTTCCTTTTAACATATGTTATGTTTTCCATCTGTCTTCTCAGATGTCTAAGATACAGAGAGAACCAAAAACTTTTATTTGCAAAACTCTTAATAGAGATATCTCAACAAATACTATGAAGTATTGTGCAGAATCATAGTGTGAATCAAAAGAAAACAGAAACTTCTCACTGGTAATTGGCAATCATAACTCAGAATCTAAATCTCCTAACGTAAATGTTCAAAGCTTCACTTCATCTTTCCTCTCCTCTTATTCACTGCCATTGAGAAATAAGGATCTTATTTGAAATGTTGGATAAATACAGTATCATTGACTTGCAGTAATTTTCTGTGTGTATATTTTTATTTATGCATATATAAATCTAAAATAATCTGCTTTTCTGGTGGTCATCTTTAATGTTGTGGGAACTTCCTCAGTAAGACAGTATTGTTAGAAGGAGTTGCTTTCTCTGGGCGACATGCTCCTCATTCTCATGGGCAGGCATTATTTCATTGCTGCTGTTGGACATCCCTGAGACAGGCATCAGAGCTGGCTCCGTTCTGTTGCACAGTGTGAGGGAGAAAAAGGAGTATTAGATTCTAGCCCCTGGCTGTGTGTGTCGCACCTGAAGGGCATGAGCTTCTCTCTTGCTCTGCCCACCTTTAGTACTGCTAGTACTTTGATAGCTGTTGTAGTGGGTGCTGTCGATGACATAGCTTCTGTGTCATCTCCTGTAGTTTCGTCTAATGGGGCAAAGAAATGTGCAAGAGACTACAGTTCAATAAGTACTGAATGTATAACTATTTTGTAGTAGCTATGGAGTTTATTTCTAAGGTTCGTAAACTCCTTTAAGGAAAAGTATTAATGAGAATGGTTCAGAACAGCCTTATCTCTGAAATTAATGCTTTAAAGTAAAATAGATTTGCGAGGGCATTGGGGTTTTTGTATTCGGGCAGTTACAGGTGGGAGCTTTTTTTGAGTGAAATATATAAAAAACATTAGTTTTAAGCAGTAGTCTACTGTTGCTTCCTCATGCCCATTTGGTTTATTTTGTATTGTGTGTTTTTACTCAGCTGAATTTGAGCAGCCAGGCAAATGATCCTTTACTTATAATTCGGTATCAAAAATAAGGAGGAAAAAGTGGCATTAAAATAACGAGAAAGGAAACATGCCTTTTGCAGTTATTATACATCATAAAGGAGACACAGTTTTGCCTGTGTCTTAGTAATCTTGCATAAAATTTTTGGGTTTGTTTCATAGTATTACTTCAAGTACATATAAATTATTGCTATTCTAGTCTTCACAGAATAGGCCTGTTCTGTGCTTCTGTTAAGGAAGGTGTGTAAAGGTAGGAACGTGTGTAAAGGTAGGAACTTCCAGAAAAGGAGTTGTGTAGCTGAAGGGAGTGCTAGAAGCAGCCTGAGCTAGAAGGCAGTACGTGTGTGGAGTTCCTGCCAGCAGTGCTGTCACTGCGGGGAGGATGGAGGATTGAAAATTTAAAATCTGAAACACCTTGCATTGACCTTATATTTAATACAAAGTCTATGGCCAGGGAACGTCAAAGTTTGATTGTCAAGATAATTCACATCATTGTGCATTATCTGCTGACTTTTTTTCCAGATCTGCGGTGAGGGTGGCACAGCGGTAATGTGAAGCAGTGGATCTGTCAGTTGTGTGAGCTAACTGATGGTCTTTACATGCAAACCGTCTTTTCTGGTACAGACCGTGATTTTCATGCTGCCTTAAGTGAGTGCCCACTATTAATTACTGGACTTGCAGATGATTCCTCTTTAAAGGGTCATCCTGAACTTAAATGTTTGTCAGCTGTTAAATAGGGCAAGAGAAAAGATATCTGCATTTGTGATGGGATGAGAAGGCAATCTCGCTTCTGTTAATGTGCTTCAGGAACACAAAAATATTTAAGCTTCATCAGGATGATCTTGTGAATGAGAAGCTGATGTTTACCAGTGGGGCGGTCTCCCAGTCTGTGGGCAGATTGCCTCCTATTCCTTCTGTCTAGATTTCTGCTCTTATGGCAAAGAAAATTACTGAAGCCTTTTGGTCAGTAAGTGTGTGTAACCTGATTGTCACCCACAATGTGACAATACTAATGTCTGCATTGTAGATGCTACTGGGTAGGATTTAAAGTTACTCACAAGAATGGGCACAGAAATAGTGTCAAAATAGTGAAGACACCTTAGGAAACAATCCTGAGGAAGAAGGGTTATGGAGAGGCTCTGTAGGATCACAGGAAAGCAAAGTCAACCCATCATTTGCTGTCCAACGCTTCCAAGAACAGACGAGATTGAGCACTCTTGTTGGGCTGTTTCTGCTGCACATTTTGGGGGTTATTTTGTTTTTATTCTCATCTGGCATCTGGGAAGAGATGAGAGAGTAGCTTCTTACCTGAATGCACTTCTCATATTTGGTTCTGTATATTAACTTTGGTTCCACATGCATTTAATGTGCCCTTACTTTACTTGAATGTTCCAATGTTTAAAGCAGTTATTTATTTATTTTAATGGAAAGGTAGATCTGAAAACAGGGATTATTCCTGAAAGAAGCAAGCGTCTTAGGTTTTCTGGACCTTCAACACAAATTTTATTTTCGTTACGAGCACAGCAAAAGAGAGATGGTGGAGACAATTTGGGTAAGTACGGTGTAGAGAAACCTGAGGATATGACATTGTAATACACAGCATGCAAGGGGAAGGAGAGGCTAGGAAGTAACTCAGTGTGATCAAGGAAGTATCTCAGTTTGTACTGTTCTGTCTTCAGAGGGATGAGAAAAAAGCTGGGGGCAGAACAGCTGGTCGTTCCCCTGTCAGGTAGTTGTTACCACACACATCATTTGTGGTACAGGGGATATAGACACTGCATTTTTCCCCATCCTGACTTGCATGCCTGGTGTTCCGTCAAGTGTCAGAAATGTTTTAAAAGCTGAATCAATAATACTGGTAGTATTGCAGTAGAGGTTAGATGAGAATTCATTCTTTTTCATTAGCTTCTTGATTTGTTTGCTCTGTGTAATGAGCTTCAGTTTTGAAAAGTCACTTAGTTGCTGAAGTCTTACAAAAATGTACTTGAGGAGAATTTAGGAGCTTGTAGCTACTTTAAGATTAACTAGATTTTAAGCTGATAGTGTCCCTTTTGGTTATTGGGATGCACAAAATGGATCTCATTTAACTGATTTTAGGAGCTGTGTCACTATTTAGTTGCATATCTGTACCCTGAATGGTATCCATCTTATGGAGAATCATGGTTGCGAGAAGACAAGCTGCAAAGTAAGCATGGTAAGAATGAGTAACTCCCCAAACACACCACACCTTCCTCCCCCCCGAAAAAAAAAAAATCCCAGCCATAGGAAGGCAAGAAGAGGTGTTACACCCATTTTCAAGAAAAGCTAAAAGGACAGTGCAGTCAACTACAGGCAAGTCAGCCTCTCTTCTATCCTGGGAAGATAATAGAGGAGCTGGAGTGGATTTAGTGAAGGGCTGCCAAGGAGGTCAGGGCCTGGGCTACAGCCCTCCTGATGTCCCTTCCAACTTCAGTGTGAGCCTGTAAGCAAGAGAGCACTGTGATAATTATTCCAACGAGTTTCCTAGAGGCAAATACCTAGAATGCCTTTAGGTGAGGCTCATTTCTGTTTGACAGTGTATTTGAATTTTGACTGGTCTACTGACTTAAGAGCAAGCAAACAAGACTATTTCTTAATCATCTCAAATGCAAGTGGTTCATAAAGATCAGGCATAAATAAATAAATTTGGTTAAATATCCCAATGCCTTTATTATGCAAACCATAACTTGTTGGGACCCAGGCAGATGCCTGCTCTTGGATCTCTCATTTCCTTCTCACTGCCCTCCACCCAACTGCTGGGGTCTCCTTGGCTCAGCCAGGTCCCTCAATGCTGTCTTCCTCAACCTGGTTGTTAAACGTCATTTTCTGAAAGTCGGGGTCAGTTTGCAGTCTCTCAGTGTGTCTTGTTAGGTTAAGATGCTAATGTAAAGTTTGTTCTACAAATACGTTGTTTAATTGCTCTAAAACGTTAAACGTGCTTATTGTCTTCTATGAAACAATAAATTATAGAATCCTCAAACCTCGAGAGAAGGTTGGAATTGATGTGTAATTCCTGACTGCCCCGAACAGTATTGCTATTGAGCTGAGTTACCTGACATTGAATTTTAGGGAATGACTGGAGCTGTGAACTGTTGAGGCTTTGTCTACTAGGGTCTGGCATGATTGAAAGAAGCCTTACAAAACAAAATTGGGCTCACTGAAATGTAACAGCTATGTTGGCATGAAAGAAAGGCACAGTGAAAATACTGCTTGTATTGCAGTGTGACTCCAGTGTCTGCTCTGTGGAAGGGCAGGCAAAGTTTGTAATGGGAAAATTCCAAATCACGTTTCAAGTGGAGATTATGCAGGAAGAAATGAAACTGAGTTTGACAGTTCTTCTGCTTGCTCTGTGATATGTTTGAGATAATAAAACATGTAAAAAAATACCTTAGAATGTTTGTCACCTCTTAAGGCTGAGCTAGAGAGGGGGAAATTGTGACATTGAAACAAGTTGATTGAATATTTAAATTAAGAAAATGTCTTCTGATAACAGTTGCAGGTGGTCATACAGCCGAAAATGTTCTGCCTTAAGAAAGCAACACAGTTTGTTTTTCTTTTGAGAAGGCTTAGAAGGAAACAGAACATCTTTTTTTATTCTGGTTGCTGAAGGTGTTGTCCAGGAAGGCAGAAAACTGTGACATTTAAGCTCATAAAACTGAAATTAGGAGAGTGTGTGTCTCAAGTGTGGTTATCTTTATGTGTGAAGATAGCTGCTCAAAGAAGGCAAAATTCTCAAATTGGAAAAGGAGCCTTTTGGAAAGAGTGGGGGTGTTGTAGCTGCCTTGTGGTTTTCCATTCCTTCCAAAAGGAATCTCTGGGTTTTGGTGCTCTCCTGTTAAGAGGACATTTGTGTTTATGTAACAGAGGTAATGAAAAGTGTGAGATTTAGGATCAGAAGTGCCGTGTTAGTGATGAGACATTATGAAGTGGGTCTCCACAGCCTTAGGCAGTTCTCCTGCTTTCACAGGCACTGAAACTAGATGTATGTACCTTACTAGTTAAGGGAACCTAACCTTTAAAATGAAGATCGCTTTTACTGTTCCTTTGCATACTAGCTGGGTTTGAGAGATGGGGTAGGTACAAAGCTTGGTAATTGGGGTGGGATTCCTCAGTGTAGGTGTTTTTTGAGCGTTGCTTCAGGTAACTGCGTAAAGGCAAAGGCATCTCTTGATTTTTAGACTCTTGGTAGCTGCCATTGACATTGACATAGTCAAAGCATTGACAATGGAGCAGTTATATTCTTCTCATGATGTTGGGGGGCTGAGGCTACTTCTCATTTTGCTACCAGTAGAAATGGGTCACATTCTTCTTACAGCAGATTTTTACATGTGTGTAAGTACATTTATTATTTCTATAACTGCCAAGACAGTCTTTTATCTTTATGGGTTTGTTGCAGACATGTTCAAGTAGACTTTTGTTTTCTGTTTTATAGCTGTTGTAAAAAGTACCTTGTGTTGATGTTTTTAATGTACACGACTGACTTAAAATATAAAAGCAGGAAGACTAATCGTTGCCTGTATATTTGGATACTCAGTGAGGCTTTTACATGACCACCGTGCTAAGCTGTTTACCTGCCTTTTATTTTCCTGCTGGCAGAGCTGTAAACTTTCTGTGCATAACCTTAATATATAGCCTTCTTATAGGAGCTTAAGAGTGGTAGATGAGTTTAGGTTTTAAGAGGCAGTATTCCCAAATGCTTTCTTCAGTCTTTTTGTAAACTGCAAAAACATTTCCAGCTCTTGGCTCTCGTGTGAGACTGTTAAAGAGTCTGGCCAGCCAAACAAAAAAGATTTGAGTACTTGTACTCCAGCATCCCATTTTGAAATGCGACTGGAAAAAACTGCTCTTTTTTTTTTTTTTTTTTTAAGCCACAGCAACATCTTCCCCTTCCACATTTTGTCACTTCTCTGCCTCTGGCCCTTTTAGTCATGAAATATTAACAATTTTGGTGCAGAAGCTTGGGAAAACATAGTTTCATGGGATTTATGGAAGTTGTCAAATCAGGCACTGTAAACCTTGAACTTCCCAGCGAGCTGGGATGACGAGCTGTTCAGCAAAAGTGTCAAAGCCTCAGCCATAGACCCTGTGTCACCACCTTGGTGACATGCAAACAGATGGCTTTGGTCATGCTCCAGGCTGCAGCCTTTGGTGTGCAGGGAGATGGGCTGTGCTATAGGGACCTGGGACTCGCTTGTGGCCAGGTGGGGCTTGATGCTGAAACCAGGCAATGGAGTTTTCATCAGGGGAATTAGAGAGGGATAGAAGGCTAAAAATAGTGAAATCTTGGAAGAACAAAAAGTAAAATCAAAAGATACAGTAAGAGACACAAATTGCAGTATAGTGTCGAGTAGCTGTGTGGGAAAGAGGAAATGAAGCTACACCAGGAATTTCTGTGAAGACGAGATGAAAAGGTGAACTAAACAAGAGAAGGGAAAGGTGGCAAGTAAGAGAGAAATTAAAAATGCTTTCGTGAACCTAGCTAATGAAAATGTTAGTTTGTTTCTTGCCTACTTGAAAGGGCATAGCCCTGTTTCTGAACTGGGGTGTATTTTGTCACAGCTAACTTCATGCCAGCCTGGAAAGCTTCTTCAGAGCTGACTGACCTCAGCAGCTAACGATGGCAAGATGTAGGACTCTAAGCTGCCATGAGCACCTCGAAACAGGCAGAATTTAACATTTTTGTTTGTATTTACTGTGACTGTGTAATACACTGGTCATTGCAATACATCTGAAAACTTCCATTCATTTTTCTTCAGTGCAGCTGAATTGAAAACTTGAGTGCTGATGAAATGCATTGTGTTCAAATGTACTGAGATGTCTTGATAATGCATCCTGGAGTGGTGATACAGGTTATGTGTTGTTTGGGTTTTGTTGTTTCTTTTCAATGCAGTTAGAGTGGTCCATGCTGTCACTTATGCCACTTTTGCAGCCTGAGCCCTACACCAACTTTTTGCAGTTTGAAGAGTTAGAGGTTTTCAGGACTAGCTTGGGGGGAGCCAAAGTAAAGTTATCACACATTTCTATTATGTTACAGTAAGAAGTGGTTGGTTTAGATCACGTCCTTGGGCTGCAAAGCTTTTCTGACATGTGCTGCATGTTTGAGCAACTACTCTGGTGAATTAAGGCTAGTCTGTTTGTATGTATTGCTGTATGTACTTGTCCTTAGGTCTTCAAATATATATCTTGCTTTCACATGGAAGTACCTATATAAAGTGAGCTAACTTGCTATTTTTAGTTACATACTAAAATAATTCTTACACAGATGCTGCTTATAATGTGCAATAAAACATTTTGGTGAAGCCGAGTTGCTCCTTTTAAAAACAAAATGAAAACCCCCCACTGTTTTTTATCAGTCTGGATGCTCAGCCAGGCAGAGCAGTTCCTTCAAGTGGCTTAATGAAGATTAGATTGATTTATTTCACTCATCTGGAGAGTGTGTGGATTACCTCTGTCAATATAGGGCATGATAAATGAGGGCTGGGCACTTAAGAGAGCAGTTTGAATTGTTTGAGCTGTTCAGGGATCAAGAGTGACTTGATTCAAGAGATATTATGAGGAGAAAATGCTGAGTGCCTTTCGGGATCTTCTGAGGTAGTGGATCATGATGCAAATCAATAACTAGAAACTGATAATGCATGTGTTTATATGTGAGACTGGGATCAAACTACTGAAGAAGTAGCTGTAATCTTATGATCAAGTTTTGAAGCATAGCTGGAGATGTTATTTGGCCACGCACGAACAGAAATTACAAGGTTGTAGTAGGATTGCTGGGTGAAATGCAGTGGCTTGGGATTATATAAGGGGTCAGAGAAGGTGTTATCATTCTTTGGGAGAATAAATGAGTAGGAAAAAAATCTCTTGATATTTCTGATGCCTTCTATTAGCTAAAACTAGAGAAATTGAGGAGTTAGGCTAAATCCGATCATCATATATGTGCCACCTTAGTTTCTTAAGCTTGGTACAATGTTTTGTTAAAAGTCTTGTGAAAAAACAACTTATTGGTCATCCTTATCCTGTGTGGTTGTGTGTGAGTGCACAGTACATACCAAGAACTGTGCTTTCTGAAAGGCTCAGGAGTGTGTGTTGTGGAGACCCTTGCTTGCTGGTTGGGTGGTTGAACCTTGGGTAAAGATATACCTTAATGCACGTCATTGCTTAGGACTGCTATAAAATAGTGTAGATAAGTGTTTTAGTTACTTTTTTGCCATTTTTTTCCTGACCTTTGCTTCTGTTTTTAACTTGTAGATTTTGGATCTTTGTTTGACTTGGAAAACGATCTTCCTGATGAGCTGATCCCCAATGGCGAGTTGGGCCTTTTAAACAGCAGTGGGAACCTTGTTCCAGATGCAGCTTCC
>JAVHNF010061801.1:9691-31060 GCA_034783455.1 Micropsitta finschii
GCACTCCAGCCCGCATGGCTGCTCCATCTAGAGAGGCAGGAAATGATTTAGTTCCATTTCAACAGAAGCATTCAAAACAAAGAAGGTTTAAGGACTTCTGTAGCTCCACACAAAGCTATTTCCCACGCTCACCCAAACTCCCCCTGTCTCTAGCACATTAAGATCTCTGAGTACCCTACACTAGAGCACTTCTGTTCTTATTTTACATCAAGCCACAATCCCATCACACTTACTTCCTCTCAGATACAAGAGGTCACTTTCCAAATACATCAGTTCACTGCATCCCAATTTGTCCTTGCACACCTATTCCTTAAGCTACAGCCATCGCGTTTTTGAGGAGGGCATTAGGAGTTTTTGCCTTCAGCACATGCACATGTTTCTCCAATTCATATGAAAACCTGTATGAACCCTGTAAGCTGCTCTCTGGCTAGAACATCCAGCAAGCCTGCTTACCTTCTTTGACGGACTGCACGAAGACTGGATTGTCTCCACTGACTGTCAGTCCAAAACCGTTTTCATCCCGTTGGATAACAACACACCGTTGAACTAGACCTGCATAAGAAAGGTGGGGAAAGGGCCGAAGAAAGAGAAGGAGAGAAATACAAAGAGACACAAGCTAGGCATCAGTCCAAAACCTTATCCTCCTAGATAATCACAGAGTACTGAAAGAAACTGGTATAATACAACAGAGGGGAAAAAAACTATACGAGAGACAGAAACAGGGCATCAGTCCAGAAACAGATAGGAATATCAAGACAGGTCAAGCTTATTGCTTCAGTTACATGAAACAGAGATATACAACAGCAAAGATGCAGACAGCTCTGGCACATCAGACACAACTTGAGGCAAAAGCAGCTTTTAAGGAAGAGCAACTATGTGCATGAACCAAAGAGCATAACTTCCCTTTGTCTGGACAGTTCTCTGGAGCACAGCAGAGGACTGTCATGGTCCGGTCCACCATCCAAAACACCAACCATCTTTTACAAGCTGCTCCATTAAAGAAGTCACAGATCGCTCAGACCAACATCAGCAGGTTGGACTGGAACAGATTTAAGCAGGAAAAGTTCTTCCAGTTCTCAGCAAAAAGCTCATCCTGGGGTGACCTCTGTCAGAGATAAGCTTATCACTCAGAACTGGAGCAGCAGCAGTAAAGAAGTACAGGCCACGCTTACTACACTGGACAGATCAAGACCATGCTTCCCACTGAGCTACTGAAGTACGGAGCGAAAATACAAGGAGATGCAAGTTTGATTCTGCTCCTCCTTTACCTTGCTGTGTGACATCAAAGGTAACTTGTTTTGTTTCCCTGTGTTACGATTACTCCAGATACTGGGAACATAAATACTGCTGCAGAGATAAATGCACCTAAGCAGGCGCAGCATTTAGAAAAGGTGCGATGCTGTGTATGTCTATTGCTCACCTGAAAATGAACTGAACACCACCCTTACTTCTATCAGCTTGCTTTGCTTCTTCAATTCATACCTCGGTATCTCGAGAAAGAACCGGAGCTCTCTGCAGATACCGAAAGCGCACCAGTTTCATTTAGGATAGAAGGAGCAAAGGGAATTGTGAAGATGCTGTCCCAGCAAGACTGTCTTTCCTGCAGTCATTTTTAAGGAATTACTTGTAACAGAGTCTGGAGTCATACCCAGGTCTTAAATTACTCCCGCACCACTACAGCTCCTTTCATTTCTCTAGAGCAAATCCTAATGGAAATGAGAAGCCTTAAGTGAAAATACTGTCTGCCCAGTCAGCCCTGCTCTCCTCCAGTGTGGCATATATGAAATTGGGTGTGGGAGTAGTGGAAAAGGTTGTATTCCAACACTTCGGCAGCAGCCTGATCATAGGAGCATCATACCCCAGTAACTTCCCTTTCTGCCAATAGAGGCAGATTATGCTATATACAGCTATCTGGAGTAAACTGATGGAATGGATGCAAGGTGAAAGCAGACAAAGAAAAAAACCCACCACCTTTCACACCCTCTTTATATAGTTAAGTGAATTAAAATGCCTCTCCCTTTTGTACCTCCCATTCTTCTACAGGACCAAGCTTAAGTCTCACTTCACAAGAATGATGCCCCAGGGTGGGGTGTGGGAAAGAGAACATATGCTATTCCATAAAAACAGCTCCTTTTAAATCCTGCTGCCAGACGTACAGGTTTTATGAGTAAGGCACTAACTAATCTTTTAACTCACAAGAACTGTCCCTGTTTAAAGGCACACAGCCCTGCATCGTGCCCTTCCACTGAGCTTCTCTCTTATCCAGCACCAGTAACCCTTGAATCTACTGATAAGCTTCCTCCTTGAAGGAACCTGATGCCAAAGCAATGGCAATGCAGTAGGATGTGCAACACATACCGACCCTACAGAGTACAATTTGAGTTCCAAAAATATTCTTACAATGAAATTAAACTGTTTCACATCACACATCTCAGTTGCACCCAAGACCACCGTTTTTGAATTGGGAGGCAACAGAAATTAGGACTTGAACACAAATTAGTCCATAATTGGTTTTTTCCCTTCATTTATTCCCTTCAGACAAGAAGTAGGCACTTAACCCTTCTAATACAACAGAAAAGGCTGGAACAAGGTCCAGGTAGACCAGCTGGGAGATACCACGCTCTATAGTGATTTCAATGAAGTTATCTGAAAGTTTAGTGAAGATAACAGCACTACCTGCAGAACTAGATCAGCTCTGACAGCACTCCCTGTCTGGACCACATAGACAAAAAAGAGCAGCCTTCAGATGCTCTCTTTTACTCTGCTGTGAGGCAAAACTAGCAGTGCCCCTCTCAAATGTGTCGTTTGCTCACTTTTGTTCTTTAAGTAAAATACATTCAACTTGAAATCTGCTTATAGGAGTGGAATTTTAGGACTAGAGCAGCAATGTTTTCATAACCCACATCTTGTACCTTGAACACCTCATTAGGCACTCTGGAATGAACTTAAAGGAAAGCCACAAACCACGGAGAGCTCAATGACACACAATGTAAAGTTTCCAATAGCTGCTACCGTCACGCCTGGTATCACAAGTACATACAGGAATCCTTGTATTAAATTAGTAACTACACCAACTTCACGCACTTTAATTAAAGTCTATGAATTTGGGGCAACAGCGAAGAGCCCATGCTAGCAAGCGACAATCAGCTCTGCATTCCCCTTTTTTTGCTTTCACGTTCCAATTCCTAGTGTTCTCTGGAGGGAATGAATGAGTCATTCATCTTGAAGTATCTTTCCATGGTATTTCACTTTTCCCCCCTGACACTTAGTTAATATTACAAGGTCAACAGAATTCCCCACTGACAGTACTCAAATCAATAATCATCTTATTCCCAGCTTCACTTTCACATGACAGTATCTGGATGGCATAAAGCGAGGAGACATCACTGGAACTATGTTCCAAGTGCAGAGAATCAGACCACATGTCTAATTCCCCAAACTCACTGGTACAGCTTCAAGCCAAGAGGACAGTAAATCTGCTAACCGTGTGCTGCAGTTCAAGTAAATCTGCTAACCGTGTGCTGCAGTTCAAGTAAATCTGCTAACCGTGTGCTGCAGTTCAAGAGGTTTCAGATCAAAAATGAAAGCAGTCAGGAATGACCGAAAAGCCAAAGGATCAGTTCTTCAACAGGTGGCACTATTCCCTCTAGGACACCATGGCTCTCAGTTCTCCAGCCCCATGACAAGGGTGCCTTTTGGTTGATCGGAAGGGTAAAGTCCTAACTCCTCAAGGTCACTGACACACCACGGTAAAAATGAGTCTCTCAAAC
Source organism: Micropsitta finschii (assembly GCA_034783455.1). NCBI lineage: Eukaryota > Metazoa > Chordata > Aves > Psittaciformes > Psittacidae > Micropsitta > Micropsitta finschii. The sequence continues at coordinate 13,462 of JAVHNF010061801.1, forward strand.
AGTCTTGCCAGATACATTTCAACTGCCCAAGAGCTTCTTTAGTGGAGGAACCATTCACCCTCCTCACTTCTACACATCCGAGGTATCTGGAAGTTACTCACTAAAATAGGGAATTTAATTTCCCTAGCAGTGCACAACAAGCAGAGCAGGGGCTCATTCTGAACCTGCCTCACTAGAGAGAACAGAGACCTGAATTACACCTCCCATAAGACAAAGTAGCTTTTCCTCTGATCAAACTGTGCAGGACACAGCATGGGAGGAGACTTGTGAACTATAACCTCCCTGGAGGCATGAGGCCACAATGAGAAAATGCAGTTTAATATAGTGATTTGACATGAATCATTCAATAAACAAAACCAAACTCCTCAGGGTTTTTAAGAGTGTCCAAATGGTTCACTTCATTTGGGAAGCTTCGTTTCTATCAAATACTTTCAGAACCCCTGCTCCACAACGTACATAAAACTATCAGCTTATATTCAGAAAACATCTCATAGAATGAAATTCTGGATTTCACTTGGTTCTAGTGATTACAGTGGTCTTCATACCAACTGCCATAATGGCAGCATTCCTCACATTCTTCCACTAACCTGGTAACAGAAGACACGTAAAGTCAGTGCAAAACCGATATTGTTTGAAATCAGTGCAGTGCCTAGTTAAAATTGTTAATAACAATGGCACTGAACACTGTGCATAAAACAAGGCTTGGTAACCTTTCTCAAAAAGAGAACCATGTATTTTAGCCATGATAAATAGGACTATCTGCTCCCATGGCAACGACACATTCAAGCCCTGTGGTCGAGTGCCCCTTGCACTCCCAGCCCTTTCTGGCTATTATAAGGGTAGTGATGAGGGGCTCCCAAGAGTCCTTTTAATAGCCTGGCAAAAATGGTGGCCACAACATAAAGACACAGGGCTGACAAGAACTGCAAGAGACAAAACGGGAAAAGTAAATTCGCTTCCAAAATATCTCAACAGGAGTAAAATCTGGGGTTTCAAACACGAAGACTAAAAAACTTACCCCAAAAGCTGTTAGGAATGTGTAAAAGAATACGTATACAACCTAGTCTATTATTTGAACCAGAAACTGATTGTTACTACATATAAGGGAAGATATCCCCGGAGAGCAAACAAGGGAAAAGGGAAAACACTGTTATCTCTCACCTGTCACTAACTTCAATTCTAAATCCATTTAAGAGACAAGAATTCTACAGGTATCAAGTATTGTGGGACGTTATGGGACTCATTTAGTAAATCACAGTGTATCTGAAACTCTACTCACTCTCCTGATCATCTAAGTTTTGTTAGACACACAGACATGAGATGGTTGGATGTATGGAAGAAGTGAGTTTCATGGCACTATAAGTCAGCTTCCGTATATTGGAACAATTTCCCTACCTAACCACTCTGCCCTCCCGAAGCCACTCATACTTCAAGAAATTCTGGTCTCTTGCTCCTTAATTAAGAATTCCAAGAGGTACGAACAAACACAGACAAAAGCCACACCTCCTTTTGCTGCTGTCATTCAAGACGTCTCTATTATTCACTGTCCAATGGCTAGCCAAAGAAAGAGCCAGCTAACATCCAGTCACCAGCGAGAAACCTATCAGTACAGTGTTTCTGCTTGTAGGGTTTCAAATACTTTGGTCCCATCCAAAGCAAACAGCAGACTTCTCTACACATACCACAGAACCTGGGGAAAGCAGAGGGCAGAGAAAAAAGGCAGGGCAAGTTCCAACACAGCAAAGGCCACTGGAAAGGAAGGATGAGTGGACACTGCTCCCATAGATACTGGACATGGTAAAGCATCTGCAGGAAACTTCGGGGGAAGCAAAGGCTTACGTTAGGAAGTCATGTTTCTTTCTGCCACACATGAAAAACCAGGACACTGTACAGACTGAGGGAGAAGTATAAACACAGATACATTCCATCAAGCATACCAAATGTTTCCTGTAATTAACCTACAATAGCTTGACAGCACCTTCAATATATTATGGGTAGGCAGTGTTCGGCACAAATTAATCAGGTCCAAAACAGAGGGATCCAGTCACCCTGACTGTGCTGTCACTAACCAGCGTCTACCTGGCAAGAGGAAGAACTGCCCAAGGCTTCAATACAAGCTCATCAGAAGCATCGTCTTAAAACACTTTTCAAGCAGGCCACTTCCCTGTTCATTGTTTCTGAGCACGGGAGGAAGACGTACAAGCTGCAGCAAGCCAGGTCTCCCCAGGACAGGTTTCCAGCTCTACTGAAGCAAAGCAATGCACTCTCAAAACCTGTTTAGTTTCTGAGGAACAGCCTCACCCCCCGAGGAACAAGACTGTCACATTTTCGTTTTCCTTAAGAAAAGTATGCGATCCAAGATTCCAGGGAAAGTTAAGAGATCGCACCTCCCTAAACTGCACCGACTAAAAGGGGTTTGCAAACGTGCCTATGTTGGTTCAGAAGGAGCTCTTCAGGGTTGGGGGTTTTTGGAATTAGGGTTTTTTGGGGTTGTTTTTTTTTTGCTTTTAATTCTCCTTTCAACCAGAGCTATTACAGCATCGCCGTGTATTCCATAGGTGGTTTAAGAAGTTGGATCACAGCCACTAACACCTGGTAGTTTTATTCTGGTGAATGATAAAGCTGATACTGGACGAGTCATTGCTTCTGTCCAAAAGCCCACAGCAGGTTATGCAGCAAGGGATTTTCTCAAAGGAAAAATAGGAAGTATTACAGCCTGTTTTAAATATCAAGGAATTAAAACCCCACGAAATGAAAAGGCAACTCATGGCTGCAGTCAAGACAGAGCTGGACACCTACACTTAGAAACGTGAAGTGTAAGCAGTACCGGCCAGATTCAGACTAGGTCTAGGGGTCTTAAGAAGCCGGTAGCATCCAAAAGACCACCGAACAACAGGACTGCCAGGGGAGTTGCTCCCTCTCCAGAGCAAAGAAAGGTGAATGAAGTTCATATTCTTCCAGGTTTTGAGATTTACACATGCATTTTTCCACTTCTGTGAAACACGACACGAGATCCTCTACCCATACAGCAAGAAGAAGAATTGCTGGCTCATCCAGATTAACCTCCACAGGCTTTTCTACAACCACAAACTCTTCTGGAGTCCGGCATGAGCTGTGTCTTCATACAACGCCAAAAACACCCAGTGGCACGAGATCTCCAAAAAGAGCCATCTCAGCAAGTTTTCCCATCTATCAACAGGTAACAGACCCATGGACAGGTTAGTTTCCAGCCACTACAAAAACTACAAGCTGATACACCGAAGCAGCATTTAAACCCAGTTTCCCACTCCCTGCTGCAGAGCCAACCATGCGGATCATGTAAAGGATAAAAGCCTCGGGTGCACAGACAGAAAGCATGGAGCAGACTGCAAAGGTGCAAGGCTGCAGCAGCTGCTTTAGCTTACCATACGTCTCGGATCTACTCTCCTCCGAACTAGACTTTGTCTTCTTGGAGGAGCTATCTGCACGAGAGCAGGAGAAAAGGAGAGAGAGATATAGAAAATATGGAGACCAAACATGAGAAAAAAACCCAACAAACTTCATGAAAAACACAGACTGATTTATTAGGTTAAATCGTGCAAAACACAAATAAGATGTGAACAAAACATAGGTGAAACACTTGGAATAAGGGGTGAATAATACGAGCATGAAGACACAGGTAACACCACGAAGAATCTATCACAGAACGTAAGACACGATAAAAGAAGTTCTCTGCAATGACCTACAAAAGGTACTGTGGATAAATACCAGTCTCAGGATAGAAACCCTAGAAATGTTTCTCTCCAGAGTAAGCAATTTACACATGCATAGCTGTTCAGCATTCTGAATTGCCCCTTATAAATGAGAGTTCATCTCTCAGACCAGATCACACGCACAGTTAACAGTGGTGCCACGTAACAGCTCTCCCAATTGCAATGTTTTCCATCAAATTAAGATTAGAGGATTCCTGAAGTTTGGTTCTGAAGAAAACAAATTCCTTCTACAAAACAGGTTCAAAACCTGAGACCTCCCCCAGCTTTTCCCACCCTGCAATAGTTTCACATTACTTATTCCCAAGGATAAAGGAAAAGACAAGCACTAATTCAGGTGCTCTCCCTTACGGGATTCTTTTTTAAAGCAACATTAAAAGCCCATTTATTTTGTGTACGCTAGGAAGGAGTCATGCAGCTGGTGGCAGAAAGCATTAAGGAACAGGATGTTTTATAAACACAAGCTTCTAGTGTCTGGGGCAAAAAAACCCTCACATTCTACAAGTTCTACCACCCTTCCATTCAACTCTCATGTCTTCCGCAAGCCCCAGGGAAAAGACTGGGCTGGAAGCACAATGCAGAGACATGAAAAATGCACACTGCATAGGGCCAGGAGGCTCTGACAAGAGCCTGTCGTGCATTTCATGAACACACAGTAGTCACTGGGTTAGTGTTTCAGAGAGAGAAGGAAGACTCCCTGCATGCATCCTAATTTCCGAGCCAGCACTGGACAGGCTGACTGAACTGACCCTAATTAAACCTTTTGGAAGGTTAAAAAAAGCCATAGGAGAGCATATCCATTAAAATTAGATGTTTTAATCTTCAAATATATCATGTTGGGAAGTACAAGGTCACTGTACAAGTGACAGAGATGGATCAAAATCCACTAAGGCTAAAAAAAACCCCAAACAACAAAACCCCAACAAGGAATACCAGTCCTAGTTGAGCCTGTAACAGCTCCATGAACTAAATGAACTAAATGATCTAAATGAACTAAACTAGAATGGCCAAAAGAACTACTCACAACTAATGACAGTATTTGCCTACTGAAATTGCAGACTGCCTGCTCTGAAAAGGAAGCAGTTGTAATTTTTCACTGATACCACTAATCTAGGCTTATTCTTGCACAGTTAAGAGCTGCCGAGTAGATGAGCATGTTTAAAAACAAGCCCATATGCATTTCAATGCCCACATGCCTCAAAAAGGCTTTGCGATCGCGGAACGACGCAACTCGGAAAACCACATTTGTTGACATGATGTGGATTTAATCCCTATTCGTTTTCCACCTGAAGCTCAGCTTTTCCCCTGTGAGGTTTTAGGACTTTACCTGTCGGATCAAAGTCGTGCGTACTACTGCAGCGTTCGACCTTCTGCTTCTTGTCAGCTGGAGACTCTCTGCTCAGAATGCTGCCGTGTCTGTGTCAAACCAAAGCAGAGGATCCTGACTACTGGACCACAGAAGCACTGCCTAACTGGTGAGGAGCTTGGAAACAACCTCATCTAGCTCTGTTTGCTAACAAGGAATTCAGATGGAAACGCATGCATTAAGTTCACTTAAAAAATTTATTCCCTGACTGAATTCAAGCGGGAAAATGATCTCCCTCACCGTCTTCGGGAGCGTATCCAGGTAACAGTGTCATTAACCTTCCAAATTAGCAATAGGAAGTGCATTCTCTTTCCTATTCGACAGCAGGCCATGTTTTATTTTCAAAGCAAAATAAATGCAAGCTCCGTAAAACTGGAAAACCTCCTGAAATCTTCACTCCACCTCCTCTTCCAGCAAACCTCAATGAGCTTTGTATGCAGAAATGAAACATTTAGAGCACCCCCTCAAAGGAAGCACTGGTGCATCATTCAGTAACAGTGTCACTTTCTCTGACCATCTCAAATCTCAGGTAAGACAACCTGGCAGTGTACATAACAGAAATGCAAGTGGTAACACTATGCCATGTACTTTAAGTGCACCACCAAGTATATTTTTGGCACCCTGTCCCAATCTGGATATTAATTTCCTACATACGTAATGGGCACTGCTATCTTGTGTTTGTGCATTTTAGGTTTGCTTTTTCTTTTAAAAGCAGTCCTCCTTCAAAAATGCTGTATCATAACTTGCAATACAGGTAAAAATCAACCGTCAGTAACTCACCTTGTAGGTTTTTTGAGAGGAAACCTGAAAAGAAAGAAAAGAACAGAAGTTTAGTGACCTTTTTTTGTTCCACAAGATTACGTTTGATATCAACACTAATGCTTAAATATACAAACAGTTATATTACACTTCTGCAATACCTTCACAAGAGAACAAGCCTCTTTTTGTTCTTCTACCTCAGCTAATTATTAGTCCATTTACAACTGATTCAACTGGGTAAAGAATTATTATCAGTGTGCTTAAGGCTTCAAACAGAACTAAGAACAAGAATCTATGAGCTCATATTCAGCATCTAGTAGCTTGCTCGCACTTTGTACATAAGTGCAGCTCACAGGTCACCTTCCTCTCATTANNNCTAGCTCCATACACTAAAAATTAACATAGCTCCTTTGTCCTGCTGATGGACTGAGTACCTGGTACCTATTGAAGGTCCAAACTGAAAATTCTCCTATAGCCAAGACATTCCGGTTGTCTCCCTCCTATGTGGGTTCTGTGGTATATATATATATATATATAAAGGAGCTCACAATGACATCTCCTCCTAACAAGATCTTACTATTTACATGAAACGATGAATTTGTCATCTTTGAGGCCAGCACAATAGAGTTAAGTTGAAATTATATTAAGTATTCCAAACATTATTACCAGGACATAGAGATAACACAGCTAACACAAATCCAGTTAAATGGAGGAGGAAGTGTATATGCATTTAAATAAGGAAAAGATAAGAGATTCTTGAAACCAGGATTTTATTTCCCTTGTATTACCACAGAAAAATGACAGAGCAAGGTGCATGCCATCCAGCTTAAGGCACCAACTTCTGCTTTCATAAAGCAGAACCAGTTCTTTTCCCCAAAACTCTTCAGAAGTTTAGCTTCATTCCTCTTTGTTCAATGTTTTTAGATCCTTCATTTGGAAAGCAATGCAAAAACTTAGAGCTGTGTAAAAGGATAGATAATTTAAGTCACTTTTGTTCTAAATGAAGACATCTAAAGTTATTATAGCTAATAATTGCGCATTATATACATTATAGTTCTCCTTGACGCATTCAGTTTCTCCTATTTATACAGGTTCTCCAAGAAGCAATGGGGTGAGGGTTAGAGGAAGGAAGAGAAAAAATTGAAGTAAAAAGAAATCTAAAATCTAATACTTTTTATTCTTTAATTTAGCTGGGTTTAAGCAGACTTATTTGGTAGAAAACAACAGTCCCATGTTAAGCCTGTTAGAACGACACAACATCAGTGCAGGATAGTCCCACACACACCATCTCAATACTCAACTGAGCTTAAGCAATGGCCCTGTCCAACAACTGGTCCAACACGCAGAACCAACCCATTTTCCAAGAGCATTTCAGAGCATTACAACAGAAGATTCCTGGAGCACCACCAAGGTGACTGCCCCAAATGCACGCCTCATGTTTTAAGCTCCTTTCTCCAAAGGAGAGGCACCTTGTTCACCTATTCACCTACTCCTTTTTCCTCGATAACTACACAAGAGAGTGGCGCAGCCAGAAATAGCAGAGTCTTAAAGCTACAGTAAGTCCCTTCCCATTACCTGAAAAACATAACTGGATACACAGCAGGAGTACTCAACTTAATCCCTTACTTTGAATAATAGGTAGTCCATGCAATATGTGTACACCCAAAAGGCTGGCCAGCTCACACATGCCAATCCCCTATGCAAATGTGTACTAATAAGGCAACTCTGACACGAACATCTGGTGACACATTAGGCAAGTGAAATTAAAATGTTGTCTATTACTGAAAATAATTATACACATCAAGACACTTGCCATCTTCTAGATAACAGCATCAAATTCAGTTGACGTTCAGTAACAGCTTCAAAATTAAGGGGATAAATAGGGCCTCCGATTACATAAGCCTTAGCAACCTATGGGTAAAGATAAAAAAAGCTAAAGTATAGAGGTTAGTTAATTGAAGGAAAAGATTACATACAAACCCTACAAGAAGTAATAGTCCTCTTTGCTCCTCCGCATAAAAAGCACTGTTTTAATCTCAGAAGCCTGGGAAATCCACTCTGATTCAAATTCAGGCCTCTCCTCATTCTGCTCTACCTGCAAAGCCAGATCCTTTTAGCATTCAGCCCTCCCATTTACAAAGCTTGGCCAGTAAAACACTACTTTATGCAAGACAGACACCATGAATCCCAAAGCAAAGCAAACAAGTCATCTCAGGCCAACCTAACCCCATCTGAACACTGTACAGTGAACAGATGCAGTAGTAATCAAGTGTTTCATTGAAAAGCAGAAAAGGAGAAGAAGGGATCCAGGAAAGCCAATCTGTCGTCCCTCCATTGAGGCAGGAAAAGATGCTTAAGATTAATTATACCACTATTTTTATCTAATGAACTTTTGAGCTGCATAGAGTCCTAACAATACTAACAAACGTTTTAATGAAGCATTTAAGTGAAAACCTTCAATCCATAGTGTTTCTTATCAGGCATCCAGAACTCCAAGCTTATGTTCCTGAAGCAAAAGAAACCATTGATGAATAAAATCAGGTCAGTCCACTGGTGTACCATTTTGGCTGGTTCAGAACTATCTGTTATTTGTTCAAGGATGAAGTGCAAACGTTCTATTTTAGGTGTCTAGAAAGCCGTATAAAACCTTTCTACTCATACTGAGTAGACCACTGACAATTACTTAGAAAGAAAACCCTACAGTTTATCATATATAACAGCACTGGAATCATCATGTATTTTTTCTGTGCTTTGACATTAATGTCAAACCCCCCCAGCTTCCCAGTCCGAGGCTGTAACTACGCTCACAGCTAGGTATAGCACCTCAGCCCGTAGAGCCAGCGCCAGCCAGGAGCCTGCTACCTCCGAAGCATCCCCACTGCAGCGATGCTGAGAAGCATGGGAAGGGACATCCCAGCGCAGACCTGGGGTGTCAGGAGCACAGTGCTCCATCCCCTCCAAGCCCTTGGCCCGCTGCGGTGGAGCACGGGATGCCGGGAATGACTCTCGGAAGCTCTGGAGCCCCTTGGCCGCCCGCCAGCTTCCTGTGTTCCTTTCTTCTGTGAAGCAGGGAGGCAGGGAGGCGGTGGGGAAGCGGGGCAGGCGGCAGGTCACCACTGCAGCAAAGCCTCTCGGGCACATGCAGTGCGTGGTCCAGGGGTGGCGAGGCTGAGGGAGCTCCACATGCTTTAGTTCAGTAGTATTCCATGAAGCCAATGCTGCGGGAAGGGATGGGCTTTGGCCAGATGGGCTGGAGATGAAGCTCCCCAGCTCCCCCAGAAAAACTCTCCTCCCAGACCTGAAATCATTCCAGGCCACCAAGTTATGAAATCACAGGAATGATGAAGATGGAAGAGTCAGCTGAGCTAAGACTACAACTGCGATGTCACATCCTTGGCTCGTCGGACAGCAGGGAGCACTCAGTACAGAAGTTCCTTCTGTTTTTCCAGCCTCCCACCTGAAGAGTACCCAGCACTTCTTGATTTGCTGAAGACATTCTTCAGTTCCCAAACACTGGATCACTTGTATACTACAGCAGAGAGCAGAATAAAAGTGGATGGAGCACAGTCAAAGAACTCAGAAGAGCTCCCATGAGTTTACCCAGCAACTCTTTGCATTCAGTCTTCACTTTGAAATAGCACTAAGTCTGCAAGCGGCACTGAAAATCCCCCGTGTGTTACAGTATTTGGCACTACTTATGACATGCAAAGCGTATTTCACCTACTGTTGTAAACACCATGCAAGCTGAAGGCACAGCAGGGTGCGGTTAACAGCTGGAGACTTACTTCCAAATCTAGCTGGCAAGTTGAGGCCATACGATAAAACCCTGCAGACATTTTGTCTGATAACTGATGAACATCAGCACATTTCCAAACGAGTCATTCCACTCTCCCAAACACCGGCACCAATGAAAAGCCAAGTCACATTTTGTTTTTTAAATACTGGGTCAAATAATTTAAGTCATTTAAATGCATCGAATTACTGAAAGTATGTCTTTGTAGTCATGCTGCATCAGGGAAACCTATTTAGCGTAAAGCCAAGGGAGAGAAATACACCTACAACTACTAACAGCGTGGATTAAAAATCAGACTTCTCCAAGTTAGCTCACACATGCATGCACCGCTCAGGACGGGACCAGTGCCTGCAGCCAAGACTGAAAAAGATAGGTTTAAGACCTAATGTGTCAAAACACAGCCGAGCGAGGAAGGATTCCCAGCTTCCAACAGTACAAAGCATTCCATTCTAGCCCAGGAGGTTGAAAATATATCTGACCATAAATAGCACAGCGTTCAGATAACCATGCTGGGGTTTTGTCCTTCCGTACTAAAATATTACCAGAATTCAAGTAGCTGCTATCTCAAACACTGATCAAAGACAAAAATATTTAGATTCAGACGAGGGCCCCAGCCTTGGAAATACTTATTCGTGTGCCTAACTTGAGTCCCATTTACTTCAGCAGACCTACTCGCATGCCTGAAATGAAGCTTGTGTGTGTCTGCACCATGCAAGTATAAATTACTACAACTTGTGCCGAGATGAGTAAGAAATATTGTGAAACCCATACAAAAGACAACAGCCAAAAACTGCTTGCTTGACGGAACTAATCTTTAATTAGGAGATGAACAGTTGCAATAGAAGCTTCTTCGTTGCTTTATTAGCTTCATTTAAATAAGACGTTGCTTGTTACAGGCAAACCCTTTTCCAGAATCCTAAACCTGAAAGGAAAGCAGCAAACCCACCCAACCACCCCAACCATAGGAGAGATGAGAAGCATCACAGGTTCGCTCACTCCTCTTTCACACATTTAGAAAGACAAGAGGAAAACCAAAGGTTAAGTCAAAGCCTGATCTACCCCCCCAACCCCTAAGAACCCCAAACTATGTCTACCTAAAATGACATCATCCTGCTTCAGGAGGTTTCCACCAAGTAAATTAGTCAATGAGTAGCCTTTTGCCAGCACCGCCTCCATGGATTATGGTGAAAAAGCAAGTTGTGTAACTTGCAGCCACACTTCTGGAAGGCTGAGCCAGATTGTACTCTCCTCTTGCTCATACATACCCAATGAGATCCTATAACTCGAAGAACTGAGGTCTGTTCTTGGGTGACAGTTAAATTTCATGACTACTTCCATTGCATCTAGCGCTTACAACTTCTGCAGTACCTGTTAAGCTTCATTTTCAACACCCTGCACTGACAGTCATCAGGAAAAAGGCTACATTTTCTGTCTAAATGTCTACACACCTAGCAGGTTTAACTAAGTGCCTTGAAAGCACAGCAAGCATGGATGCCTTAAATGCCATTCTGCAGATAATTCCCAGAATTTCATCTTGAAAGAGATGGGAAGAAAGGAAACAAAAGGTCTGTTTTCCCAGTTTGCAGATGCACATATCCACCAGAGCAGTTTTTTGCAGGGCTTAAAAGCCCTGAGAAAGGTATTATGGGAGAGTGCTGACATGACCTGAACAAAAGCAGTACCAACGTGACCTTAGTATAGAGCTAAAGGCAGTCTTCTGTCACAACAAAAAGGGGCAGACATGTTCTGTATAGGACAGTGGCTGAGTAAAAGGAACTGATGAGATAGCAAATGACAGGCAGATAGAGAGAAACACAGATGCAGCGAGTGGGCAACTATTAGCAACCAAGAAAAAACGCAGACAGAAGTCTGCCATTTCACTGTACTGCCCACAAACTGCAGCTGGAACCACATCAGCTATTCTGTGGACAACACTGATTCAACACATCAAGTCTATTTACCTTAGCATTAACCCACTTAAAGAGCAGTTTTATGCAATGTCATCTTTCCCTCATATCAAAGAACATAAGCTCGGCAAACCACAGAGTTTTCTTCCTCAAAAAATCCCCACTGCATACCGATGGCAACAGATTGCAATGTGAGGTGTGGAGAGACAGCGAGGCTGAAGATGAGATCCAAACAGCGTGGATTCCTGGGAGCTCTCAGAGCCTACGGACAGATCCTATGAACTCACAGCAAGTGCACGAGGAGGCGAAACCGAGCTAGGCAATAAAAGTTTCCATGTTATTTTTGTAGGAGGTCAAGGCAGCGACCACAGCTGACGCAATGACTCATGGAAGAATCCTTCGTGGCATTATTAGCCTTACGTTACTGACAGCTTTGTGAACAGGCCTAGCCACTGCCTTCTGAGATGGAACATAGGAAGCTTAGTGAAGTGACTGGAGAGCCCATACACCTAATACCTTCCGTGTCAACTCCACGCCGTTCTCCACTTTCTAAACCTCCACAGTGACTCCAGTGTTGGATTTGCCCTAATAAATACCTCCAACTTGGTCAATGTTGCACTGCTTTTCTGGCCCACCGATGTTCCTATCCATGACTAGCATATGCCATACAATCCTCCTTTTAGGTTAGAAAATGTAGAGTAGTCAATACAGCCTGTCGACACGCTTCCCGATGGATCAATATAACGATCAATGCAAGGGACCAGCGCTATAGCAACCAACAGTGCTGAGTTAAGCACTTAGTGCAAACTAGGTTAAGATCAATTTGATAAAAATCAAGGGAAAAAACAATTAGGCCTTTCCACAAGTCTGGAAATCTGGCAGGTTTCTGATGGTCTCTAAGAAGACAAGATCAGGACTGCAAGAGGAAGGTACTTCCACAGGGAAAGACCGCGCCACTGGTGCTAGTGACAACACCTTTCCATCACAGGGATGTTTCCTCTTGGGAGCTTACAATATATATAACTATATAAATATAGGTGTATCTTTCATTCTTGCAGTTAACTGGAGAGCTATTCCAGGTGAGGGATTCACTGAGAGGGATGAAGAGAAGGCAGCCACATGAGAAGGGAACCAAAAAAAGAGAACTCTTCTTCACAAAATGGATTACAAGAACACGGAGATTTTGCCTCCAAACGAGCGGTACATGGGATTTCCTGATGATACAGGTAGTATCCAAATGAACATGGCTCTCTGTGGAAAACGCTCCTTCACAGGTAGATGTGACCAGCACTAAAAGGAGCTTGAAACAGTGTCTGTTAAACAGATGAAATGAAAGTCAATAAAGAAAAACGATAAGCAGGGTACTTGGAATATACTACAGCCAACTGTAGTTCTTTCCTTAGCATCCTTTCCCTGTAAAACTTCCAGATGGAAAGGGTTTCTATTTCTCTATGAACAGCAATGTCTGGAAAGGGTAGAAGAAAAGCATCTCTAGAGAAGTTTCATCCACAGTTCAGTCATTCAGTCCCAGCCCAAGCAAGTGCCTCAGCTATTTTCCATGACACAAGCACTTGGATTTTTCCAAGAGCTGATGTCAGGGCTTTTCATGGAGAAAGAACTTCATTTACAGGGCAGGCAAGGAAGGAGGGCTTCCCCAGCAGCTATTCTCAATGTGGCCTTTGTGCTGCTCTGCTGCTGAAGCCAGGACCCTGCAAGAACTTTTAGTCCCTGCAGAAACTCTACAAAGGGGAGGGGACAGAGACCATTTCAGCAGCCAGCACTGTTCTTCCACTCCTGACTGACTTCCAAGGCTCAGAACCATCAGCTTTCCATCTACAGGGCCTGGAGTTACAGCCTTTTAAGACAAGGACACCTATTGTTTACTACCTCTACAATGGGGTAGAAGCAAGCTAAAACTGGGGAGGGGGGACAGTGGAAGAGAACATAAATAAACCAAGTTGCTCATTTCCCTAACGCTGCCTTGACATTCAGCCTAAGAGCAAGATTTAAGCAATGGGGATGCTGTCTGCCCACAGGATGGAGTTCAGAGCAGGAGCAAACTCTGTTCGGAAACCGATGAAGAACAGAGGTTGTCAAATCACAGGTGATTTCCTACTACTTTCCAAACATGACCGGTTGCAAGCCACTAAATCTGCCCATTTCCACTGACAGGAAAGCAAAACTGACATGTTTGAAATGGAGAAAGATGAAATTAATTAAATACCAGAAAGAGTGAAAAAGCCCTGCAGAAACTGTTACAATAACAAAGAATGCAGCAAAACTCAGCATGCAGAGGAGAAATGTCCACAGTTTGTTCACTTGCTGCAAGCTTTTATTACATGAGCCATTCAGCAGAACTGACCAGGTACAGGAGAAGGGTGAAGCCTTGTGATTTCACAGTTATAACCCAATTGTCCCACTTACTTAAGTAGGCTATAGATAAACAGTCCCAAGCACAGCAAGCAGCTGAAATAGCCACAGTTTGACCATTCCAAAGGAGCTCCAAAATAGCCCTTTTCTCCACATTTTCACATCATCTTGGCAACCTTGGCTTCAGCTGTTCATGGCGGGGAGGAGGGAAGCACAGAACACATGTGCTCCAATTCAGTTTTCCTTTCCGAAACTCATTTTCACTCCCTTTGCCCCCCAGACTGCTCCTCTAGGAAGGAATCAACTCGAGCAAGGAGGCTTCTTGCACAGACAGGGCACGGCGGTCCAAATGAACCTGCCTCCCTAAACCGGAGCTAATTATGGGGAAATGAAATGTTTGCTTTGCTTGCCAATAACTGCAGCGCAGAACTGGCTCAATGGAAGCAGCCCTGCTCCCCGCCTCCCCACCACCACTCCTCCTACACGGGCGTCTGGAAGAGCTTTCGAGTTAGAGGCACAAAAATCAAAGCAAGAGACAAAGGAACAAGAGCGCTGCGCCAGAGAATCTGAGGTTCCTAAACCAACCTAAAGCCATCGAGTGCCACAGCGTTTGCTTTCACGCGACGCATGCACAAGGGCCTGGAGGTCCCTCGTGTTGCCCCAGCGTGTCAAGCAGTGTTTGCATGTCATTAGGCACACAGCCTAGTTCCTTATTAATGCCATACCTAGCTTGTGGTTGTTATGAACCAGCAACCAGACTAAGTGTGGAAACAGTTCTTAAAACCAGCAAAAGACAGCAATTAGAAAGGGAGGAGAAAAAAACACGGTGCACGTAATACAACTGGAAATGTAGCTTTCAAAACACCCTAACACGAACTCCAATTACCCAGCTTTAAGTTTTGCAAATATATGTACAAGGTTCAGAGCCACACTGGAATATTTGGCCCAGAGTTCACATTTCTGGTGCGTGAGGAATACAGCTGCCTGGCACAGGAGCACCACACCTCTACAGCTTGGAACTAATACAGGTAGCTGGGCTGCAGGAAGTACCCACATTAAGATGTATTTACTATTCCTCCGACGTGCGTTTCGAAGAACCAAGGAGCCTGCGCTGTTCCTTCACTGCTGTTAAGGGTCACATTCGCTCATCCAGAAATCCAATGCCAACACCTCAAACCCAGGACCTGCCTGCTCATCAGAACTAGGAATTTATCAGTTCAAAGCTAAGCAGGCACCCACCCAAACAGCATTTTCAGCCCTGCCTTTCCTCCTCCCACCCAGCCGTGAACCTTTGGTCAAACACCACCCGTTCTGCATGGGATGCGCAGACAACATTCACCCTTATGACCTCTGCAAAGCTTCTAAATATTTGCCAGCTGCAATAAACTAATTTACAGCTAATATGTCTTAAACTACCCAGAGGCAAAGTGCTCCCAGTGGCCTAATTTACACTAGGGAAAAACTGAATACACGATTTTACAGAGGAAAGCTGAGAGAGGACCAAGAAATCATTACCACATTGTTGCTTAACCTGTATAGTGTATTATTAGCTCTTAATCCTTTGCAGCTTCCAATCTAGCTAAGTCTGCTGGTGAAGCTGTACTCATGTAGATGGAAACACCAAAGGCAACAGAAATCTAAGCTATTTAAGACAAAAAATATGCAGCTAATTGACTATTTCACCTTATTTGCTTCAACATCTCCCAAGAGGGTTTCTATCCCAGCACTGACTCATGTTTTAAAGGGAACCATGGAAAGTTTCTCAACCATGCATCTGAGTTTGTCAAAGTTTACAAAAAGGGAAATATGTGATGTAAACTGAATGACAAAGAGATTAGCAACACTTGGGACTAAAATTAAAGCTGTCTTAGTTATTTACATGGTCTAAGAAAAATAAAGAGTCTTCTGTGATATGCAAACCTATTCTTTCTCCCCTGAAATGTAGGTCTCGCCTATAAAGCACAAGACAAAAGATGCACATAGCATACATTGCATGAGAAGTGAAAAAAACTCTACACAGGCATTCGTGGCATGCTTTGCTCCTCCACATTTCATCTTCCCCCTTCATCTAAATTACACGATAAATCCAGCAAGACCAACTGCAAAGGACTGGAGCAGAACACAGGATTAGGATTTCACAGCAAAGCTAGGCCTTCTTCCTTCTACTAGAAAATGGAAGAGATAAAAGCCAGTAGCAAAGCCATGGTACTTGTAAAATGGCTCAGGATCCTGAGAACAGTATGTGAGTCAAATGTATTGCTATTCAAAGGCTTCTGAATATGTCTGTATTAGTATTTTGCTCTTGGGTCTCTTAAACAATACAAGCAAAGGAAACCACGCTTACTCAGGAAACCTACCAGCTGCTATAAGGCAATGGCATCAGAATTCCTCAAGACACATGGCCTCAGTATAGAGATAATCAAGCTATGAGAAATATCAATACCAGGTTTGATTCCCCACCTGCTTCACTTCGAGCAGTTCTTGGTACCTCCTCCTCGTACAGGCACAATGCTGAGAACTGCCAACTCTCACTGACTGCTGAGAGCAGAGCCTGCAGTAACTTGTGACTCTATTTTAGACAGTTACCTCTTCATGTGAGAGCCATCTACAGCGCTGGAGAATGAGCATCTGTCCACTTTATAGCATATCCATTCAAAAAAGGCTTTTTACATATATGCTTTCTACATCTGCAGGTATATGCAAAAACCAAATTCCCCGGCAGCAACCAGCATCTCGCAACCCTTCTACATCTAATCCTCATACCCAACATTGGCAGAAACTACTGCAAATACGGAGAAGTCTCTCAATGGCTATCCCTGGATTTATGCTGTCTCAATTCTGCACCAACAGTACTGTGCAGACCATCATTATGACTATCCTCATACAATTTGTTTTCTCTTTAGAATACTTTAGAATAAAAGGAGGGGGGGAGGGAGGGAGGGAAGGAGAAGAGGAGATTTGATCAGTGAAAACTATTCAGGAATTAAAAAAAACACTGGTAACACTCCAAGATGGTTTCTTGAACACCAATAGGTAATTTAACATCAACACACATAAAATATCAACTCATCAAAAATCACATCCATTTAGACTGCAAAAGCTGGTGAGAAGGTTCTGCTAACATGCTGGTATGCAATTCAGCATTGGGAAATGGAAAGGAGGTAGTGCTGCCAGCATCTACATCTGAGGCATCTTTCCTAGCTGTCAAAACCTTTGTTCTTGAGCTGAAATACCAAGGCACAGATTTCTGCAGCAAGCATATTTAATTGACCATTTTTACAATGAAAATATAGAAGAGTAACAAAGGTTCACATAGCAGCTATTAAAAGGGAAGAGAAAAAAATAACACCCCCCCTCCTTTTACCAACACATACTAAAGGAAAAACCCTTTTTCTCTTCCCTGCATTAAAGGAAGCTATTTTCTGATCTTTCAGCATATTTATGTATCACAGAATAGGAACAAAGACAGATATTACCTGTTTCACAAGACAAAGTCATCTGAACAGGGAGATGCCAAAGGCCCATTTCCAGGGGGAGTACACTGAGACCAAGTCCTCTCCAAGGAGTTCAAGCTACCCCTCTTGGAAGCTTTCTCTTTTTTTCACGCTTATCCGATGTCCTTGAGAGGCATCTGCCTGATTGTTTCACTGACCAC
>JAVHNF010061801.1:38088-51442 GCA_034783455.1 Micropsitta finschii
AAGGAAGGGAAGGAAGGGAAGGAAGGGAAGGAAGGGAAGGAAGGGAAGGAAGGGAAGGAAGGGAAGGAAGGGAAGGAAAAAGGCAGCCCGCCCAACCAGCTCCAAAATACAGTATTTATGCCAATCACTAAATTCAAACTTGAGCCAGTGCCAAAGCAGCATACAAAAGAGAGAGAGACAAGTAAATACTGTATAGCTGACAATCTGTAAAGAGAGAAAAATGAGAGCAAGGATACTCCATTTTCTAGGACAAAATCTACTTCATTCATAACAAACTGCTGAACATAGTTGTTAACACTGCCCCATAATTCAAAGACCAGTAACACTGTTTCAGCACTCAATACCTTGTTACGGTACACTCTAAAGCTGGAAATTTTCAGCAAGAAACTACTTTCAGGCTTAAAAGCCCTCCACCAAGGGCTCAGTAGGTATGGAGAACTGCAGGTGCAGAGGAAGAGTTTTACTTAGCCTTCCCAAGGGATTCTGCAGGCTGCTATCAACTCACTGTAGCCACCATCCCACCGAACTATACAGTGCATTACACATAAAATAATTAAAGGACATGATCTGCATCAAATGTTGACTCCATAAGCAAATCAGTACCAGTTTTATCATTACTGATACAGATACTGATCTGATGGTGGAATGCAGATGTAGTCCGCATCTGTAGCCTTACATTCCCAAATTCTGAAAGCAGCAAGGTTGCAATACCTGTAAGCATAGCCCCAGCCTCTGAAAATGCAGAAATCCATTCCTTTAAGGCACTAGAACACACTTTCAGCCCCTCATCGCTTCAGTGCAACAAGGAACATATGACCACTGGTATTTAGAGTTCACAGTGTTTCCAGACATTGTCTATGAGTCAAATACCCGTTTGTGTTACCTCCCCTAGAATTAATTTCAGAGCCTGTACTATTGACATTTCTCCTTTGCCCTCAAGCCAATGCATAATCGACAATCTTTTCCAGGGCTCTCCACCTCCCCCTTCACTGCAATCATGATGCTTTCAAGCACACTATATCAAAGCCATGCGAGGGGTCAGGAGGTGGGCAGAGAGAAACCGAAGGTTTTAGCTAAAGCTTTAACATTGCAGCTACACCAGCACATCTGCCTCTTACTTCAAAAGTCCAAAGCAGGAGCATTCACACAGCTGGTTATACCTGTGTAATGATGATGGGGTATTTCCACACAAGCTGAGCATTGCTGGAGCCCCCAAAGACAGTCCCTGCTTTAGCCTCTGGAGGGGCAATATTGCTAAAAGCAGGCAAATTATTACACAGTAATTGCGGCTGCATTTCAGATAAGATTTGATGATCAAGTATACAGAACGAAGTATTATCATTTCCATTGCAACAGAAAATGCATGCAGCTTACCCATAAAGACTTTAATTTACCTGTACTTCTCATCAGCTGGATCAGAGATCCTCCATGCTCGGAAGAAGCCACAACACCCTCAATGTTGTATCCAGGCATGCTCCAATTGCTGATATACAGACCTCCCTCTCCAATTTCCACTACACTGTCTTAACTGAACATGTTCACTACCCATCGGCAGCTGTCCACAGTCAAACATCCTCACAGGATTAAACAAAATGGGGTGTTATCACCATAGCCAACAGCTGAGTTTAGGTAACAGATGATGTGTAAGAAACCTGCAAACAGAAATATTAAGTACTTGTCACGGCACCCAGTGCATTAAATCAATAAGGGAAAGATGGTCATCTCGATATCTGTGAATAGCATGCAGTAAGGCAGTTTCTCCCGAGGTATTTTCTGCCTTCTGGAGTTCTGAGATGGAATATGTGTAATCAGACCTACTGCAGCATGGAAACCACCAGGATGCCAACAGAAGTGCTTTAATCTAAAGCAAACATCTCCACGTGATGGAAAAGAGAGAGGAGGGGGAAGAGTACAGATGGCTTGCAATCTTACAAGACAAAACTCATTTGCTACTGGGCATTTCTTCCTACACATTATCACGCAACTGAATTGGGTTGACTGCCAATGAGAAACAGATCCTGGGGCCACGGTGACAACCGAAGTATTTGTCACTGACAAAGGGCTGCCCCACAGATCTGTTATTCCTGTGCCAGACTCATGCAGCCTGACATCTATACCCAGTGCACACACAGCTGGAGAGGTACCAGAGACAAAGGGAGGATGCAGCGCTCAGAGCATGCGACCACCTTCAGGAATGCTACTGGTTTTACCACGACTGAGCAAGCATTTCTTCAAATCCCACAGGAAACAAGCTTTCCATTTTGAGGTCCCAGATATTTGAGTAGGCTTCTCATTGCCATACAGCTAATCGCTGTATTTCAAATTTACTGCCACAGCAAACTGATCCAAATACAACTTTGAGAAGAAGCTGAAGAGATTTCACGTGGGGATTTAAACAAACAAGGCCTCTGAACAGAACAGTCCTTGTTTGAAGTGCGTGCCTGTCCTCACAACCAAATACAAACCTCAGGGAGTTTCTGAAGCCGTTTTCTGACGCAACAAACGATCAAACCCCATCAATAGCCCAAGAAGCATGTTATAGCTCTGAAGGAGCCATTTTCTCTGTATGTGAGGAGCAACAGATGGAGCAAGATTTTCAGCATGCTCCAAGCTACTGTGGTGTTCTTGTCACTGCAGGCAGGCTCAGTGAAGCAGCCTCCCAGTGGCTGCAGAGCCATGATGACATAAAAATTACTAGGAAAAAAAGGGAAGGGAAAAGGGGAAAGGGGCAGGTTCTCTCTGTCTGGCTCAACTCCAGCAAGACGACTTGGATTTGCAGGCTGCCCAAAACTCAAACCTGTTGCAAGGCTACTTCTTCTCCCCCTTCCAGCTAAACTTCATTATCTGCTTCTGCTCCACGTGTGACCCAGGAGTCCTGCTGTAGGAAAAAGCTTCCTCCAGTAAGGCTGGTGTTAGCTGTCAAAACAAGCCACAGTGAGCACACGGTGACTCTTCTCCTCCACCTGGCACCCACCAGGCAGCATCACTGCCTCTCATAATCAGGCAGGCATGTTTCACATTACCAGGAAAGAAGTGATTTTCTGGCCTAAACCAGGGGACCATATATCTGGCTTACAAGGGCTAGAACCCAGCCAGATACTCCATGGATGGAGAGGGAGTCAAAGGCATGGGTGAGCAGGTGCAGACACCGAAAAACACAGTTAATGTCTCACTGATGAGTGTAAAACTTGGTAAGTCGTCAACTAAAAGGAAAAGGGAGAGAAGGTCAAGGTTTGCTATGCAATACATACAGCTGAAGTTGCACTGGTTAACATCCAAAGTAAACAACACTCTAGCATTTAGAGCTATCACCAACATTCCTACATCTTCCACACTGGAAGAACAGAGGAATCTGCTTGCCTTTTGTTTGGGTTTTTCCCCCCCCTTTTCCTCCTTCCCCCGAGTATTACAGGGTTTTATTCTCACCACGATTTCCATAATGTGAGTGGGCTGAATATTTTACATAACTTCATAGACCTGACATATCCGAGTGTAAAACTCAGGGCTTTCAATATTGCTCAAAGGGCTGCAGTGCCTGGCAACGTTGTACTTACCAACCATTAAGTATTCTCAAACCAAGGCACTCGCTACTGAAGTGATTACATGAGATTGTAACAGAGGAACGTTCTTTTAGATCATATACCCATTCCTGAACCACTGCAAGACATTTTCACCTACGACTGAAGGTTCTATGATAACTCGAGGGTAGAGAAGCCTGTGACAAAGGCATCCCTTTTACTAGTGCCCTACAGACTTGGACGCATCCTCACAACAAAGCAAATCCCACAATTTCAAACGGCTCTCTCTGCAGTATCCCCAACACCACCTTCACCAGCCAAAAGGATTGTGCTCGTTGGTTCGCTAAGATGAGATCTGCACCCACACGAACCACTTCCGCTACTGAAACCGCAGGGACTACGCAGGGCAAACCACAACCTATCATTTTGTGTCTCTCAACAGACAACAAGAACAAATTGCCAACTGCAGAGCCGCACTTCATCACTGTGAGAGCTCTCAGCTAAGAACTCGCAGCCTTGACACGTAAGTATTTCTGCTAAACCTTCATTTCCCACCCTCCCTTACACTTGGGGAGCTCACTTCATCGAAATTCCCGTTCTCTCTATTACAGCTCCCCCTGAACATTTAGTCAAAGTTGTTAACTTTGTTGTTAGCTGTTTGACTAGGTTGTTAACGCTGCCCAAGTTAGGTGAGATGCCTACGGAGCAGTCTGCAGCAGTGGGGAAAATCACTGCTTTAAACCCAGAAACTATCTGAAAAGAACAGCTTACTTTTGGCTGAAGTCAGGGCCTAGTTTGGGACATCCCATAATAATTATCCAAGAGGTGCAAGAAGCCATCCTATCAACACAGGTCACACAGCCACATTATTTTCTTACTCGCAAGCACCAACTTTGAAAGCCACCTAACAAAAGCGCAGGAATCGCTACCATCGTGGCTCTAATACCGTCACATGGGACTCGCTGTCGCTCCAACCACAGCAGAATGCTGGAAGGCATTACAACAGCTGAAAGAACTTTCTGGTCCCAAACAGTACCTGCACAGCCTCCTCAAGAAACCGCTACTCCCAGACACCAAGCGAGTACCTTCAGTCCTCCACAGAAAGCTCAGGACAGTTGTAGCCCTGCCTTGTCAGGGTTTCAGTCCGTCACAGCTGATGTGTGCCTTTAGAAGGCACTGGCAGACAGGAAACCTCTCTCCTATCTGGCAGTTGCCACCACCTCCCTCATTTCTCTCTCTCTCACCCATTTCCTATTGACTCTCTCAGGTCTTATGCTGCAGCTTTTTCCTATTTCCTTTTTTCCCCTCGCTCATTTAAGCTTCGCTCCTTCACTTCTCTTCTTTTCCTCTTTTTTCCAACGCTTTTCTGGTAGCTTTGATCTCAGCCTACTCATCAGAATACTCTTTGCATCTGGGCACAAACAGGAGCATGCAATGGTGCCTCTGTGCCACAGGAGTACTGAGAGGAGACGCCTCGTCTGATGTGCTGCCAATAAGCTACACTAACAGCCACTATCATAACAGCATAAAAAGACTTTCAAGCAGCCATCAGATACTTTAGGTGAGCCTGCACGTTGAAGCTTGTATGTTTATGGGAGTGGTGGACTCAGAACCCTGTACCTGTCTCGGATCAGTCTAGTGCTTTATTAAATAGATGGGTCTTTTCCTCCACACTGGGAAATGCTTGCTCAGGTCAATTCAGGTCCCACCTAGGCTTCCCAACCCCCTTCCAGCACTCCAGCTCACTCAGGACTCCATGTGAGAGTATCTAACTCTCTGTAGATTACCGGTTCCTCTTGGGAAGTCACCCAAGCTCTGATAAAACGACTGCCTGTGACACCATGAACCAGGATTCACAGCCTGCAAGTAAATTCCAGCTCAGCTTCTCACATCAACAGGAACAGTTGTGCTGCTGCTCGTGGCTTCAAGGAGAAACAGCTCTTGGATAAAATTAAGCTTTCCATCCATCTCTCTCAAGACTCCCAGTATGTATTTCAAGTGCTCAGGAGCACATGCAAACCAGTTTGAGTCTTGCCCTTACATACACATTTCCTGCGCCAACTGAGAGCTATGGAGAACTCCCATAATGTGGAGATTGCCCCTTAGGTTTCTAGCATCCACACTGCAACACTTCTTTATAGCCACTTCTGCTCAATTCACACAGTTCAATTCGTAGCCCTGTTCCCAGATCATGACAGGTTTAGTTTTTCTGAGCCCAGAGATGCACTGAAACCTCAGTGCCACTTTCAGGACAGCACACACCGTTAGCATGCCAGTCCTGCAAGGGATGCTGCCTATCTTCAGCAGGACATTTAACAGTATCCAAGTGACTAATATGACAGTGATCCAGACAGCTGACAATCAAATCACTTCAAGTACAGTAACTTGCATGCTATGGCTCAGGAAGGACAGCATCCATTTGCTTTTCCAGTGCCAGAGCAGTTTAATGAAGTACCTTACCAACCGAGAGCACAGAGCCCAGAAGTTCCAGTGTTGTCAAAACAAAGCTTAAAATAGGCACAAAGATAATATTTAAGTGTTTGCCACAAATGTAAACAGCAATGCTTCTTATTTACCATCAGACTGGGGCAACTATGCAAGAAAGGGTTCCTGCCCATTGGTCTTAGAAGTCAAACAGACACAATACTGAAAATACTCAAGGAGAGGATGCAGAGGAATAACAAAGCATAAGCGATGTTTAGCAGACGATTAGTGAATGTCAGAGTCTGAGCACTGTTTGTTTTGGTTTTGCTATTTATACTCACGCTTACATCTGAAACATAAGGACACTGCTTTTTCCTGTCATTTTCAATGCATTTATTTTTACATGTTTTCTTTCAAAAGAGAAATGAGTAAACCTTGTTTTTTCCTGTCTTTTTCCAAGTGCGATGCTCCTATTTTGTATGTATCCTGCCTTGTATTTTATCCCTTGTACCTGCGTAATCAAACATGGCATGTTTTACATCTCTTTTCATTTTACCCATTACTTTGCTACTGTTTTCCCTCTCTTTATTTTGAGTCCTCTCTTCTGATGTTAAGGCATTATCTACATTCAGGCTCCTGACCCTTAGTTTAATCAAGCTGAGACATGAACTGACACTTTTGTTCTTTAAACCTAATAATTATCCAGAACAGGGCCACAAAACAGAACATCGGATCACCTACCAGAAAGTATGCATGCAAGCCTATTTTCTCTTAGTGCCACTGACATCTCTTACACAAGGAAGATCTAGTTATACCAAAGTAGATAAAATCTCAGGACTAAAGTGAACGAAGGGAGAGTGCTTAGGCAGAGGAATATCTGGAGGGTCTTAGGAGCGCTATAAGAACCATTTTATTAGCATCTCACATCATACAGTCTAAAATCTCAAGGATAATACAAATGGGATTTGTTATTAAGTCTCCTACTGCTAATTTTCAGAGGGAAGGAAGAGGTATTCAATGAGAAACGTGGAGGATAAAGCCTTGAAAGCAAGAGCCTAAGCTTATCTTTCAAGCAGCACAGCCAACATACTTCCCCAGTGACCCAGAAGGACCACCTAGAGGTTGAAGTGGAGAACTCAGTCCCCAGACCAAAGCAAACACTGCTCCTCTTTGAGGCACTTTGCATAACTACAAGCTATAGCACTGGGCTGGCCAGGGTGGGGGCTGATGGTTGTAATGGAGGCAGGCATTGAAGCTACCCACTGCACAGGATCCATACAAAACACTTAAGGCACGACTTCAGCAGGAGACCCCACTTCTTGAAATAATCAAAAGATGTTGGGATACAGTCATCAAACCTGTAAAATAAGTGGTCCAGGTGTCTGCATCGCTTTCCCTGGCAAATACACAAACACTCTATGCTACCTTCGCAAACAGGCTGCCAAATAATCTTCAGTGCCCAAATCACTACTTTTACATGATACAGAATAGTTCTGAGAATAAACAGAAGACTACTCTGATTTCCATTAGAAAGATTCTGGCCAATGCTGCCCCCCTCAAGGACCAAGAAACTCTTCTTGTGTCATCAATACAGAAGTCAGCTTTAGAAAGACTGGTCTGAGAAGATCACGAATGAACACCCACCAAGCTCACCAGTAACCTCAGCAACTTCTGCTCCAAGGGTAAGATGCACGTTTCTTCTCGGGCACCTTTAAAGAGGCCAGCAGCAGGCATTACCAAAACAGAGTAGTGATTTTACAGCACTCCAACGTGCAAACAATCGTCCACAGGAACAAAGGGAAGGGGTGGATGTGGCCAAGATTTTTGCTAGTCTAAAATTGAAGTAGCCTACGTCCCAGTACTGTTGCTAATCTATCCATTCGAAACACTAATAAATGCCATAATAGGAGTTATGTGCAGAGGAAGAATTATACAATTGGGCTAACAGATGAAATATCACTCCTGCCTCCACCCAAATAATCATGACGCCCACAGCTCTATTCAAAACTAGAAAATCAAGCTCACCTCAACTTCTGGCTCCAGTAAAAACCCTAATAAACTATGCAGCATGAACTGCGAGCATTTGCTTCCTAGCCAACAGTAAACATCACAGACAGTGCTCTCTTCTGACAGCTTCAATAAAAGCAAAATACAAAAGTGAATTTATGCACAGACTGCATCAACTACTGATTTGCAAACACAGTAAAGGCACAGCACTGGAAAGCACACGATTTGCCTCGACAACTCTAACACTTTTTAGTCTACTGAAATAGCCATTGTGCTGCAGCCCACATAAATATTAGACCCTACAAACTCTACTAATTACATGAATGTGTGATAATAACATCTAGTTACTCAATAACACTAAAGTGTGGCTTTCTATGAAGTTCTTACCCTTACCCTGCTGGAAAATATAAACCTTTCCTTCCCACCATATACTTAAAGAAGCCCCAGTTAGTACAGGGACTTACAGCCAGCCAAAGACATGGAAAGTGCATCTAAGCAGATAAGGAACAGTTAGGGTCTATTCTGGTACCAAGTCAGGAGCAAATCTGCAATTAAAACCTCTCAAGGGTAATTATGTGTAAATTCTACCTCTCCTGTTTTCTAGTCATAGCAACAGAAACTACAGCACTGTTATAAATAAAACTCATTTGCAAGCAACTGCATAGGAAGAGTCATCAGTTCCTCAACAAGGTACTGCAGAAAGCAGCAAGAGCCTCCATTCTTTTCTTGTGCTTTAATAAACAGAAGGCAGCATAAAGCTGGTTCTGTAGCCGTGCAATTGCTCAACTCTGCAGCGTGTTTGGAATGGTTACAGGAAGAAAAATACAGTTAACAGGGAGACACACAAAAAATTAATCGCACACGAATGTTTCTTTAGTGTCATAACAGGATACAGCAGAGTTCTGATCATCCCTTAGTGGCCAACCAGAGCCTGCAAATGGCCGAATTTCATCCCAGCTCCAGCATGTCCCTGCAAAGAATAAACCCCTTATCTGGTTCAGCCATGTGTCGCCTGCCACAAACGGCAGAACAGAGCAACGCCCAAAGCCAGCCGCCTGCCCCAGTGCTCCGGGCCAGAACGGCTCTGGGGGGAGTGAATGTGGGCACTCGCATGCAATCACTCAGACCGAACAGGAAAACACCTCCTCTGCCATACCAGCCACCCAGTGAGGTCCCAAAGCTCAGCCCAGATGGTCCCTGCAGTCCAATCTCCCCCCTTCCAAAACCCCTCACACTGACAGCATTCACCAACATCTGTCCAGTCCAGAACAGTAACTAGGCAGGAATTTGAGGCAGAACTGCATTAGATATTTTCAGGCTAAAAGATACGGCAAGTGTCACCTAAATCCAGAAGTAAAGCCAAGCAGGCATTTCGTCATTCACCTTACCAGCTTTAGGTACCTACTTTAGAATAACAAATGGTCCCCCAGATGTGCCTATTTTCTTCCATTAACTACAAACGCATTCTAGACAAATAGCTCAGACAGAGATGTCTACCTCAAAGACTTAGTGAGTTAAGCAAGATAAATGCCACCTAAGGAGGCCCCTAAACAAATACAGCATTAACTAAGAGGGGATTAAATTAAGAGGGTGTAAATGTTTACAAACATAAAGTGGCAGCGTAATGAGGCTGAAGATGAATTGTTTGATACAGTCCACTGGGCAGCAGGATTATGTAAAGAAGCAGCTGACAAAGTAAAAGAACATCCTGAAGGAAAGAAGGGGAAATCAATCTCATTGCTTGAAGTTCCAAGTGTCTCATTCCATCGGAAGCCATGCAGGACACCATGGCTATCCTGGACCACTTTCTGTCTATGTGTTTCTAAATCCCAAGTACTACGATACAAGATAATCTTTCTTCTAGTTTCTCCTAGTGCTAAGTAGCTGATTGGGAATGGCACGTGTCAGATGCTTCTTCAGTAACTTTGCTGAACATTCATTACACTCTTAGAAGACTGTTATGAAGTCTTAACATCTGTTACACCTTTTTTAATTACCTGGTATTTCCTCATTCAGTCTTTGGAGGAAAAAGCTGCAAAGAAATGATGTTGCTTCATGAGCCAGCTGGGCAACAGAATCCAACTCAGGGATGAAGCATAACCATTAACAAAATTAACTGATTAAGGTTTGGTCCATGGAGAAAATAATCCCAGACACATGAGATATGAACCGGCCACCATACTGGCTACAGAACAGTACTAGGAATGGCCATTCATACATTCCTTCTGATTTATATATGCTTCAACGCCATACATGCTATTACCAACAAGAACATGAAAGACAAAATATGTAAAGGTTAAGTGCAGCCTGGTCAAGGGAAGTGTCAAACAGCTATCGAAACTCATGGTGTGAGTTCCATCAAACTGAAGGGATAGAAAAGGAAATATTTGCTGTCTGTAACAGGGATTTAAGCACCTACACATACGTAAAATGCAAATATGTAAAGCTAATATGGAGAAAAATGCAGGCCTATGCTACCCTGTTATATTCATAATACCATTTGGCAGAGATGCAAGCTGGGGTTTTCTGTTTTAAGGCAGTTCCCAACTTGATCCCAGCAAAGAAAGTCACTGATAAATACAGACGGAATTGAACATGTCATGCGATTGATACCATGTAGATCTAATGACACTAGAAGCACCAAGCTTATTTATATTGCACCTGCTTCACATTCCAAGCTCAAGAGCTGGATTTAAAGAGGCAATACAGAGGCTTCTTAGGCCTAATGGGAAAGGAAGCTTTGGACCAACATACTGCTAGGACACCAGTGACCGAAAGCCACTCCCTCCAGATCCTGCACAATGCTGTAGATGAAAAGGAGCGGCCTTGCTCCAGACACTAGTAAGCAGATGTCCACAGGATGAGAACACGCATCACCACCACATCCGGCGCTCTGCTGGAAGATTAAGCCAGGGAATAAAAGGGCCACAACAACTGAAGTCCCCTCACACCCCAAAGCTGGGGTTCCTTCAGGCCGGAGGTGAAGAGAAGTGGCAAGATCAGGCCCTGCTTCCCTGCATTCACCCAACCATCACACACCCCTGAAAGCTCCGACTGCCAGGGCTGTGGAAACAGGTCTTTTGAACCAAAGCCTCGGTGAACCAAAGAGGAACATCCTCTTGACACGACTGAAAGCAAAAGAGATGTTTTTATGTCGCTGCTACACTTTCAACTTGGCTGTTCCAATTCAATAATGGAAAGCATTTTGTATTCCTAAGAAGCAAATTAAATTCCTTGTCCTTGTGCTTTTCCTTCCCATGCATTGTTCAACTGCTTCTAGGTAGGAGATCCTGTCATTCCTTTCAGTACCGTGCAACCTGCCATAAGACACAGACCCTTAAGCACATGGCAAAATTCTTACAAAGCCACTGAAAAACCACCTCCTTTTCACTGTCACTGTCTTGTCTGGTACAGAAGAACTGGACATACACTGCAAAAGAAGTTAGGAGTTTTCTTCTGTTTAATTATACCATACGATTCATTGCAAAGACTTGGTACTCTATGGGCAGCGCAGCCATAAATGCAGACTATATGATTTTGAGTTGTATTAGAGGCCTTTCACAGCACTCAGGCACTGTACTGTCTGTTAATAACTGCAGAGACATGAAAATGCCTAAGTGCAGGAAAGAACAATACTTGCTGTCTCTCCTGCCCACACCTGGGGAGTCTAAAAGGTGATTTCAGGCACCCAAAAGAATCACCTCTCTGTCCCTACACTGGCTTCTCTCCTGTGCCAGAACTGCTTGTATCTGTCATGAAAGGCCAAAGCAGGGAGGCCTTTGTCACACACATTCGCACCATAACCACCAAACATACACAATAACAGAGAACATTATAAAATACATTAATAACATAACTCACAATAAGCATAATGTTAGAAAATAAATAAATAAAAGACATTAATTCCATCCTTCTGTCTCAAAAGTACAGAAGAGATTCCCTACTTGATTTGTTCATCTTCACAAGAGAAAACACATTTTTTCTCCGGCCTCTGAAGCATCCCCCCATAGGACCCCAGCCTGGTAATGAAATGCACATGGCAGCACCTGCAGAGAAGCCCAGAGGCCTAAGCAGGTATCTAAAGCAAAGAACAGGTTACTGCGAAGGCAGCCACCAGCAGACATTCCTGCTCATCAACTATCCCTCCCTGCCCTCACCTGAAGTGACCTCTCTCTGGCAGGCCATCATGCTTGACCTAACGAGAAGCAAATGCTTCTTCGATAGCAGACTCGGGCTGTATCCTAACCTCCGCTCAATAACTTCTCGCACAGTTGCTTCTGGTGTTCCTCCCAGCACCAGCCCTTTCTCGAATTGCAACGCCTGGTTCTTACAAAGCCTAGCAGGCTTGAAAGCTGCTGGACTTGAAATACTCCCGTTTCAAAGTTAACCCAGCTGCCTTGACACTCAGCCACCCCGGGTATGCCCTGATTCTCCGAAACTCTGATTTAATCCCGCTTTTCTGATCCTATCTGTTACACTGTCACTGCAGTCAGAAGGCAAAGTACAGGAGCTCTGGGAAGATGCCAGTTCTCACGAAAGAAAGAAATCAAAGAAGAAAACTCCTTATACTGACCTGTCCGTGATTGTGGACTGTGTGCCACTCATTGGAGCCTTTGGCAAGAAGTCGTATTATCCACTTTACATCTTACAATTACCGTAGGAATATTAACGAGGCTTTGCCCCTCACATGCACTGAGGTTCAGGATCCAGCCTTGCTCCAGAAGAGGCATGCACAGAGGACAAACTCAGTTCAAGGACGGGAGGGAGGAGAAACAAAAAGCAACAAACCAAAACAACTGCAAAACTCTTCTTGCAGTCCCTCAGAATATCCAGACCACGGAAGTGGGGCGTGGGGGATGTTCAAGAGGAAAAAGGCAAACAACAAGCTCTTCCCCTCGATGCTCCCTTAGCCCAACGAGAAGGGAAAAGCAACGCGTGCCCAGAAAGTCCTCCGAAGCAGCCAATCCTCGCCGCTCCGGAGCCTCGACGCGGAGGGGAACTCCCGGTGTCCGCACAGGGCGGACTGGAGCCGGGCCGGCTGCTGCAGTTCTCCCCGGCTCGCTCCCGGCACGACCGGGTGCCCTCTCCCCGCCGCTCTTCACGGCCTCTCGCCCGCGGGGGACGGGCGGCGCGCCCCGCCGGCTGCCGGTGTCCTCAGTGCCGCCGCGCAGGGGCCCATGTCCCGCTGCCGGCCCGCCCCGACCCCCCGCCCGCCGGCCGGCTCGCCCGCAGGGGGGTCGGGAAGGGCGGCCCCCCCTCCGCCGCCTTTAGGCCCGCAGGTCCATGCCCCGCCGCTCCTCCTGTCCCGCTTCGGCCAGAGCTAGAGCGGGGCGCGGCGGCCCGGCCTGCCGGCAAGGCCCCGGGCGGGCTCGGTGCGTCCGCCGCGGGGCTCGGTCTCGGTCTCG
>JAVHNF010061811.1:0-14807 GCA_034783455.1 Micropsitta finschii
CCATTTAATATTTTCCTTTTGCAGATCAATAGGAGCATAAATTCACTCTCAATGACAACTATAATTTCAAACAGATCTATAGGAGGCATGCATTTCCAGGATGAGCCGCTCATGCGCCTGTTGGGGAGCACAAGAAAAAGAGTTTTCTCTTGTTGTTGTGGGTTTGGGTTTTTTTTTTACCATTGAATCTCTTTTGCCTTCTTTTTTTTTATTGCTCTGAAATGCTATTTTCAGCAGCTGCTGTCATATAAATATCTCTTGTTTTTCTTCTCCTCTTTCCCTCCTGGTGAAAAGGGCAGGGGACCTATTGAAAATTCTGCTTTATCTCTTTCAGGAGAGTTCAAGTGCGGGTCGAACAATCGATTCCTCCTCCTTTTCTTTTTTAAGTTTCCTGTCGTTCTTTTGCCCAGATCAGCACTGAAGGAAAATAGGAAGGGCAGGCTGGAGTATGTACATCTCCACAGCCAGAGACAGGCAGAGAGAGCACGCCAGTGTGTGTATGCGAGCATGTATAAAGCTGTTTATATACCTATACACACGCACACGTGCACA
The DNA here is from genome assembly GCA_034783455.1 of Micropsitta finschii. Lineage (NCBI taxonomy): Eukaryota > Metazoa > Chordata > Aves > Psittaciformes > Psittacidae > Micropsitta > Micropsitta finschii. Next base: position 553 of record JAVHNF010061811.1, read on the forward strand.
CGTGTACATACGTGTTTTTTCTTGTGGCTCTCTCTATGACACAAAGATGTCCTGACAGTAAAACTATTTCAGAGACAGGGAAAAAAAGCTGGGAAGTGGGAAAAGTTTGGAAGCACTGTTTGGCTCTAAACCGGAATATTAACCCTTCCAAACATTTTCCTCTAGGAACTGCAAAAGCTTTAAGGAAATGCTGTAAGATCCCAGACAGTTCTTACAATTTTCCATGTGGGGGGAATGGAGCAGTTATTCTGCAAGCAGCAATGTTTCAATAAATAAATGCACTGATCAGCTACCAGTCTTTAAAGCTGCATTTCGTGTAAAAAAGGCACTTTCCCAACATTTTCACCAAGCCAAAGGTTGAGGGGGGGGAGAAGAGAGAAATATAAAAAAGAAAAACAAATGACACCATTAATCTGCCTGGATTTTCCACCTCATAGAACAATCTGTTTAGGAATGACTGAAATAAAGTGGAATGTGGTTTCGATTTCCCCCCCCCCTCTACAATCTCTCTCTGCAAATTCCTTGTTTATGGAGAAACACTGAAAAGAGGAGTTAGTCCCAGCACCCCCTTAGCAAGAAAAGAAATAGAGAAACCTAAAAAGGCACCATAAGCAGAGGGAAAAGGAGGAGGGGGGTTTGCTTTGTGTAGGAAATAAAGACCGTAAAGTGAGGACTTTTATTGCTGGCAATCAGAGTATTGCTGCTGGCAGTGGCTAAAGGTGGAAAGCAAAGATGATTTAATTTATAGAAAGGACAAAGATGTCATGTAGCAGATTTAATCACTGAAAAGAAGGGAAAAAAAAAAAAAGGCAGAAAAACCCAACCTAACGTCATCATTTACATTTTGGGATAATAAGGAAGAGTGAAAGAAGCTGAAAACCCCTGAATGAGTGAGGGGAAAAAAAATATATAAATGAAGGAAGATAAATAGATTTGCCTGTAAAACTAATAAATTTAAAAACAAAACCAGAAAGCAAAACACAGCCCCTTGAAAGTGCTGGTAAAATGGACCATCGATTTTGGAATTCATCTGCATTTTGTATTTTAATAATGCTTACTCTCTCTCTCTCCCTCTCTCTCTTTTGCAAAATATAAAAGCTGATCTGATAAATATTAATTTGAACCATCATAATGTATTTGAAAATTCCAGCTAAAATGTCACCACATGGAACATTAATGTAATATTTCAAGGCCCTGAGAGCAATACTCATATTGATTGCATTTATTTCACTCTAGGGAGGAGAAATAATTCTTCAATGTGGGACACATCTGGTAGCCAAAGATGCAAAAGGCTGAGGGTAGAAATGCAAAATTATATGGAAAAAACCCTATAACCTAACCCCCCAAAACAAAACAGAAGTGCAAGTGAAGCTGACAAATCCAACCCATTCCAGCTCGTGTTGCAGTTGCAGCAAGGATTTTCTGTTTGGTTCAGAATGCTTCTCTTGGAATTTTTAGTGGTATTTTTTGGGAAATAAAAAACTAAAAGAAAAAAGAAATCAGAAAGCAACAAAAATTCCCATCATGTTTTTTATGAATCTTTTGGCAGGAAAACCAACAGTATCATTGCAACTCTAAAGGAAGAATGTAATTGGATTGCTTATTGGAAACACAGAAGCCAGGCTGAGAAGACGGCACAGCACTTAATTGTGCAAAACTTTGACAGAGGTTCCCAAGAAAGATGCTCTTATCTGGGGAGCTTCCTCTGAGGTTGGGGTTTGAACTTTGTAACGGTGGTAACCCAAACGTGGCTGAGATCAGGGCTATTTTCCTGTGATGCTGCAGAAGGAGCACGGAGACGCTGCCTGTCTGGAGTCCCATAAAACAGATCTTTTCCTTGTCATTAAGAATATTGATGTTCATTAGACACGGGCGTCAATGAGTCTTTGTGCAAATGAAACGAAATCTGAGTCAAATTGTGACCCTGAATCCAACACATAACCACAGATTGGCTGCATCTGGGGGGGGGGCTGGGGACGAGAGGTGCCCCCAGCACCCAAAATTCACCATCCCTACTCTAAGACAAAACAAATCTCTGCAAACACACTCAAAGAGTCAAAGGAAACGCACCCCCACTCCTCCCACCGCCCCCAGTCACTCTTCATGTAACATGCTTTTTGATAAAGATGGAACAGATCAGGGCTACTTTAGCAGTCTGTGAAGACAGGATCTCCCCACGGAAGGTAAAGGTTGCTCTCTGCCTCATTCTTGGCAGGGCATTATCACTTTTGCAGGTAACACTCTTCCCTTTCATTCTCCAAGTAGGTTTTTCCTCTCTCCACCATGGGTCTGAGGTTGATGTCTGTGCTGTACAAACTCCAGGCTAATAAAGCAAACTGGAGTCCCGTAATTCACAGCAAGGCGCTTTGACGGAGCACTTTTAGTGTTAACAGTGTGACGGGTGCTTTTCCGAGCTAATGTCTCACTGATATTAACGGCCATGCCCACAGAGCAAAATCTGCAATGTAAAAGCGAGTGGCTTGCTAAATATTTACAGGCTTGCACATCTCGCTGTCCCATTCATTTCCTTGACCTTTCATGAAGGGGGGATGGGGAAGGAGAAGGAGATGCCAGGGAATGGTCTCTTCTGAGGTACAAATGCACTACAGCCAAATTGGCTCCCCAGCCTCTGATAGCAAAACCTGGAGCTGAGGTCCCACTCCTTCCTCCCCAGCGGCTTATAAAATTAAGTCAGGAAAAGCCACGACAAGCAGTGGACAGGTTGGGCTCAAACTTTCTGAGCAGGGATGGAGGAATAGCTCCCGAAAAGAGAGCAGCCCTGCTGCGAACTGTGTGTAGGTCACTGAGGCATTTCACTGCAGATCAGCACAGAGGCCAGTTAGATCCCCAAACCCAGTTGATTCCAGGCGCAGCTGTTCCCAGAGGAAGGCAGCATTCCCGGGGAATTAAAGACAGGAACGAATCAAGGAGACTTTCTCAATTCTACATCCAGCCCTGCCACTGACCTGCTGCAGGATCTTGGACAAGCCTTTTCCCACCTCTGCACCTCAGTTTCTCCTGACAGCATTTAAAATAAATAAAGAAAGGGTGTAGCAAACCCTCCCACATGAAGACGGGAGAGGGCATTGTGAGGCTTGTTTAATGCTTAGAAAGCACTTTGAGATCTGCAGATAGAAAGAGTTTCACGAGAGCCAAGTATTATAATTAAACTTTATATAACCGGGCTTTGCAGAAACCTCGGGGGCAGGCGCAGCCGCTCCGGTACCTGCAGCACCGGAGGCCGGGGCTGCGGCGGGAGGCGGCGTGCGCCGGGGGAGCCGGCAGCGGCGAAGCCTCATGGCGCGGCTGCACCCTCCCCGAGCTCGCTCCAACCGCCACCGTTTGGGAGCTGCCAAAGCGTTGTGCTGGGTGCACCGGCGCTGCCCGGCAGCCTGCGGGCAGCCCGAGCCGAGCCGGCGGCTCCGGCGTACCCCGGGCGCCCCCTGCTGCCCGCCAGCCGCGGGGGTGCCGACGGCAGAGCCCGGCGCTGCCGGGACGGGGAGCCTCGGGAGCACCCCGGGGCTGGCGGACCGAGGGGCTCTCCGGAGAGCGGCGGGCGACAGACAGGCCCGGGGTCGTGTGCGGGCTCGGTTCGGGGCTGGCCCGGCCTTGCTTCCCCTCAGGGCTCCCTGGGAGCTCCCGCCTCGGTCGCACACCCTACGCTAAGTGGGAGATGGCAGCCGGGCCGTTTTAAAAGAGCAGTTATTAAGAAATGATTTAATTAAGCCCATCAGTGTCCGAAGTCCTTGTATAGAGGAGAGAGATACTGCAAGATTTCAGTGGAGAGCACCTCAGCCTGGGTAAGGCAGCCCTCTACATGTTTGTGAAAGGTACAATGGCCAGAACAGTTTAGTGCAGAATTTACCACCCATTTGAGGACCAAATACACACAACACAGCTTTTTCTGCAGGTACACCTACAAGCCTAGGGACTCCCCAGCCACACCAGCCCCATCTTTTCCTTTTCCTCAAAGATGCTGCATCCCCAGACTTGACTTTTATTGCCAGATTCCCAGTTTGGATAGTCTCTGTAACAGAAGAAATTAATTCCCTGCTACTTTGCAAATTCCTATGTTCAGAGCAGGCAACTGCAGTGCTTCCTGCAGGCAGAAAAAGACAGGAATTAACACTTTCCTGCTGTTCTCCATGTACCCCAATGCACTACGTCAGACTACTAGGAAATCACATAGGGACTGCACCCTCGGGAGGACAGAGGTTTCCAGTCCATTATGCCAACAGCCCCCAAAGCTGCATGGCAACAGCAGTGTAAGCACAGGGCTTTGGAGGGCCTTTGTCCAACTGGCTACACCTCAAACCACCCACAGGACAAACTCTGATGTGATCCTTTGAGCACCATGGCCCCAAGAGTCATGCTCCGGGATGTGAAGATCGCTCCCCCAGTCCTCCAGGTTTGCACAAGGAAGCACCCTCCTCACTGCCTTTCCTCTGCCTGCAATTTCCTCCCTTGTCATTTGCATGGGTGTCAGTTCCAAAGACATGGGGCAGGACAGAGCTCCAGCTCATGAACAAGCCCAGACGCTCCTTCAGGCTTCTACTGAGTGTCTTTCACTAGAAGCAGGGGATTAAAACAGGATAATGGTGGAAAGGTTATGATCCTAGTCTTTCACATAAGAGACCTTGAGTCTGGGTCACAGAGGAAGATGGCTTTGGAGTAGCCTATACTCTTCATAAAACCAGCACCCTGTCTGGCAACCTGAGCTAAAGAAAGAGCCAGGACAGGATGAGCAGGTCAGGAAGGAGATGCAGTGGCAGAGCAGCATGCCTGTGGGAGCTCAGATGGTGCATGCCTGCTCCTGGGATGCATCAGCCCCACAGAGAGGGTGATAAGCAGCAATGCCTGGGGCAGCATGCAGGGCCCGGGATTTCTTTCTCAAGATTCTTGGCAGGCACAAAAATGGGCTCTGAACACAAAGATCCAATCCAGGTATTTCAAATTTGCTACTGAATTTTTGTAGTGCTTCATAAGCCACAGATGTAAAAGAGGGAAAAAAGGCAAGACCAACCTCTGCAGATAGAGAACATCTTAAAAAGGCCTTGAGTCTCCATAGCTCAGGACCCAAGGACTATGAACCTGCAATCTGCAAGGAAAACATAGCCTACAGTAACAAAACCCCCACTGGTCTGGAAGCTTTACTGCAGCACCATCCTTCCCCCTGCGGACCACGCACAGTTGGCCTTACAGATCCTTAGCACAGCGGCCTTACTGTCCAACGCCAAAGTCCTTGGAAAGCCCAGGAGGTGTCCACCACACAAGATGAGCCTGGAGGTGGTTCCCAGCAACTGCCTTCCCTTGCTGGAGGCACAGCCCAGAGCCTGTGTGTGCACTCACTGCCATCAAAGGCAGCCCCACCTTGGGGCTAAGCTTCAGAATGCCTCATCGTGGCCCACATCTCTGAGATTAATGACTGCCTGCACCAAGACTTCTCTATCCCAAGATGATCCCAAAGCATATTTCACATCCACATGCTGCCGAGCTCCATTCCTGCCGACGTCTATGAGCTCATGCCTTCCTCACCCATCTCTACTCCCTACACCCCACCCAAGCCAACTTTTCTCCTTTTTCTGCCACACCTACCATATACTTGTCTCTATACCAAGAGTGGCACTGCAAGACAGAGTCCCCACTATCCCTGCCATTTCCCCACTGTTTCTGGAACTGCAGCTCTCTCAGGAGACCTGTGTACATGCCATTCCAATAGCAAACTTTTCCACAATTAGTGAAGATGTCAGCCATCAGGAGTGTAACACAAACCACACAGTGGGGATGAGCCATCCCTGGAGAAGGCAGAAGAGCAGCTGAGCCACTGTGGGATCAGGCAAGGTAGTCGCATCCCTCTCTTTGTCTAACTCTGTTCAATCTTAGGGAGAAACTGGTTGCATCCTGCCTGTCCTCTTTGTTGTCCTTCACACCAAGAAAAGTGCTTCCCCTTCTCCTGGAGTGAGGGATTACACTGGGAGAGTTTTCCACACACTTTGCACTGAAGGGAGAAGTGACAGTGCAGGGTGATCCATGAACATTCCATACATGCTACTACCCCTAATACATAGAGGAGAATACCACCACAGAGAGATCTGCCCACTAAGCATTCATGTCAGAGCTGAAAAGCACCCTGGGCTCCTAGGACAGACTCGTGGAACACCAAGCTGCCTGGTTTTGAGTCTAGTACTGATCCACGAGAGCTGAGCATGCAAAAAGCATTACTAAACAATCAACATCATGCCAGACAATTCATGCGTTTGCCTTCTCCTCCTCCAGCACCACTGCCCTGCTCTGGGGCCACTCTGAGGTGCTGAGACATCTTGGGGCACACAAGGAAGCCAGCAGGCTGTGGTGTCCCAGTGCTGCACTGCTGAGGCTGCAGCAGAGCAAGGCAGAGTGATGCATGGGGACAGTGCTCAGTACATTAATAAATAATCACCTCTCCCATGCTCTGCAGGAGAGCGTGACTTCACGGTGATGTGTGTGAATGTCACACAGACCCCAGGAGAGCTACTGCTTTGACTGCTAGCTTGGTTCCCCAGGGGCCTGCTTCTCCTTTGCTCTCCCTCCTGAGCCAGGCATCAAGGTAAGAGGCTGCAGCAGTTGTTGCACACAATAATACCTCAGCTAAAATATCTCCATGCAGTTGATTCTCTGTCACCATACTGCAAAGGCTTTTCCATGCATAACTACAGGCTCCAGAGAGCCACATTCTCCCTTCCTGTCCCAAACTCCATGACAGATGAAGTCACTCAAGTCACCTGGAACTGCAGGCTCCTGCTTGACTGGATCCCTGGAGTCCTGATGTCCCAGGCCCCCTGCACTAATGCAGCAGCATGAGAAAGGGCTGTACCACCTTCTTCTGCATTCCCTGCCCTGCTGAGTCCAGGACAGATGAGGCACAGAAATTTACAGCATATGCTGGAGTACCCTAAAGACTGGTGGAACAGTGAGCAGCAGAGGACTGGCCCCCACTTTGGATTATCACCCCAGATTCAAAGCAGTGACAGAAGCACATTAAGACCGGGACACCTAGCTGGGACTGACCCCTGTGAACCTCTCAGCAATTCATCTTATGCCACACCAGACCTTTGCTTAATGTGGTCATTCTTCTCAGCTGAGCCCCCACTGATATTTACTGTACTGCTTCTCTTCTGCCCTGAGACATGGCCTCCTGCATGGACCTGCCCTGTATGCCACAGACGGAGGGACCCTCTGAGGCAAAGCCCTCCAAATGCCCTGCAGAGACCAAGCTGGATGTAGTCGTAGCTCAGCAAGAGTCTGAGCTCCATATTCAGCACAGGATCAGATCAGAAAATGCTCTAAGTCTCCTTTATCGCTTTCCACGGATCTGGCCAAACATTTCTAAGCATTTGCCCTGCACTGCCCTTTCTGTTACCTTATACCTGCAGGCACCACTTCTCCTTCACTCCCCACCACTGACTCATTCAGCTTCTTGGCAGGGGAAAGGGGAAGGTGGGCAGAAATGCTGTTCATAATTTCCTGTGTAAATACTGTGGCAGGACAGGGAAAGGGCCAGTGTGTGAGCAGCACTGCAAGACAGAAAAACCTTTGCCCCAGTTCACTATTGCCCCTCACCCACTCTTGAAGGGGTATTCAGGGAGTGAGATTTCCCCTGTATCCTCTATGGGCATCACATCCCTGGCTCACCTCATTTACTCAGCTAAAGCATGTTTTATTAATCTGGAGTCTCAACAAGGTTCTTTGCTTCTATTAATTTATTAATATTGCTAATTAAATATCATATTCGCAAATGTAAATTTCCTAATAGTGTCCCTTCCATTTTCAAATTTAAAAAAATAGAAAGAGCAGCAGCAGCTTCTGTTGTCAATTGAAAGCAATTCAGCCTCATCAGAGGCACGGGGCTGGCTTCTATCTGCAGCAGAGGGAGCGCTGCTGGTAGTTCGCTTTTGGGCAAATATCCACCTTCTATCACGAGTTTTAACAACTGGATTTCAGAGCAGGAACAAAATGGGGTGCATGGAGTAAATGGAAGGGGGTGAGAGCAGGGGGATGTAGAGAGTTTGGTGTACATGGGAATAGGTAGCAGGAAAATCCCTTAGGAACTGGCACAGCAAGAGTGATGAGGGCAGGGGGCACACACATAGCCAGGCCCCAGGGACAGCACTGGGTATAAGGGGAGGATTAATTTCACAGGCAAGCCGGGGGTGTGTGTGTGGGGAGCTGGTCTGGTGTGAGAAGGGTGGTGGAAGGAGATGGTCCTACCAGAGGGGACAGGCCCCCCAGAGAAACACAGTGGATAGGGAGATCCAGCATCTGAGCTGCATTGTGCATGTTCCCCAGCTGACACTTTCATCCATGTATTTAGAGATATATATTTGGGAAGATGTGATAATCTGAGGGCTGGGAGGACTGGGCTGGTGTTGCATTAAGGAAAGTTTTAAAAATACATTATATCATTTTTATTATTAATGGTAATGATAGGGGCCTGCTCATTATCTTGCCTTTTGTTCTGAGCGCTGTAATCTGAGGATGCTGTGGCAGTGGGAAAGGGATAATGCAGAGGTACTGCTTGATTTGGTTCTGGTTTAAAATTCCATCCTTCTTGATATTTATGATCGGAACCCAGAAAAATGACATTTTGTTGCCTTTTTCAAAGGGCTTATCAAAAGCAAAGAAACCTTTCTCTTACCTCCATTATGCAAAACAGACTTCAATAAAAAGAACTTTATACTCATTGTGTGGATGGAGAAACAGAGGCGCAAAAGGCAAAATACAAATCCTAAGATTACTGCTGCGTATTTCTTCAGATCCCAGCCCTTTCCCTGGGTTAAATTCTAAATCATTTGCAGGAAGACACATACCAGCACATTATGAGAAATCTGGGTGCAGAACGGGGGGCCCCCACTATTTTACCTCTTGCTTTAAATGCTCAAGACTGCCCTAGCCCAAAATTTCAAGTATTTAGAGGGGTACACACTGAAACAAGGGAAAATACAGATCATTTTCTCCCAGCAGGTATTTTTTTCTTTACACAGGAAACAATTCCCAAATGAAATGCACAGATGGCTACAAGATCCATAAATGATGAATAGTACTGACCAGGGCCTTTCAAACTGAGATTTTATGGTGACAGAGACACATCTACTCAGATTCCATCAGCCATGTACCTCCTGGGATAAGCAGGTCCATGTCCGAACACCTGTACTGAATCCCAGCTTTTCCTGATGTGTTCCATGTCCTTACACAAAGGCTGGTGAAGGATGAATGCTCTGCAATCCGGTCAGAGGGGGCTGTTGTTTTAGGTACGTGTCAGGCAGAAAGGCACAATTAAAGGAGCAGAGAAAGAGAAGGGCACAACAAAACCCCTTTTCAGTGTCCCACAGAGACAACAGGGAAAACCCTGGCTGAACTGGAAGGAACTGGTTCTTGTCACCTCACACACACTGGTCTCCAGCTGGTAATGATCTCTGTTGACATGAACATCATTTCCTCTGCGTCCTGGCGTGCGTAATTGAGTGGCTCTGTGATGGGGAGACAGTTCTGCCAGCTTCCCCGTCAGCAGTTACTGACAGCATCAGCTCAGCTCAAGAAATGATGCCGAGGTATTGGCTTCTGATGCCATGTTATCTCCCCAGTTTGAGAAAGTAGAGAGCTCACCTCCCTGTGCAGATATAATAGGAGAGGACATCACCTTAATTCCACCTCCATTAGACCTCAGAGAGTCGACTGTGACCCCACTGACCTCATCAATATTCAAAAGCTTAACAAAAAAAGGCTATAACTGGGGAAGTCAGAAATAATGTAATGCAGTATTGATTATTTTATGGTACGATTAGGTGTAATTACATCTCTCAAATTTTATTTTAATGTTACTATCTACTACTTTTAGCCTTTTAAAATTATCCAAAACATCTCTGTTTAATGGAACGAACATGCCTTCAATTTAAATGTGAAACACTCTTTTTCTGCTAAAGTGTGACCTCAATATATTTGAAAACATAAATTACTGCTATGTATAAACCATAAAAAATGAATGATGAATTTAATTCTGGTGAAGCGTGAGGGACTGGGAATGCAGTGGGGAAATATTGTTTATCCAGAGGAGAGGGGACAGCCCAGATGGAGAGAAGGAGGCAAGATATGACCTTCTCTAACACTGAATGGGACATGACATGCGAAGGACTTGACTTTGGACATACAGACTAAAGGCAAAAATCATTTGTTCCTTAAATCCAGTCCTCAGATGGCCTGCCTCCATCAGCATAGCTTCACTGCAATCAAAGGAGTGATACATATTTACACCAGCAGAGGTTTTTGTCCACTGTATTTGCTTGGCATTTGATTCCCTCCAGTTCTGCCAGGTGAGCAAAGATGGATGTTAACAGCCAGAGACCCATAGGGTAGCCTCTTAACTTTTCAATTCATCTTTCAGACCTCTTTGCACTGCCAGACTGGTGTAAAAAGACCTTTGCATAAACAAGACCAGGGCCCTAAGAACCCAACTGAACCCTCTCATCTCTCATCTGACAATATCACCTCACCCATTATTAGAACTAATTACATTCATTACTGTGGATCTAGGCGCCACAGTCTTGAACCAGGGCTCCATTACTGAAGAGATGAGGCAGCTGAGTGTCCCTACTCAACCTCTGCTGCAGAGCCTTCTCTAACAGATCAGCGTTTGGGTCTCTGGGTGCTATCACAAGGGGTATACTAATAAATAATGATAGCCCAGAACTGCTTCCTCAGTGACCACAAACAGGGGTGAGTTTTTCCTCTTGGACCTCTGGTTTAAACATATACTAAACCTGGACTTCACCAGTGCTATCGAGTCCACAGAGCACCTACTGCACGAGTAGGTTCAGACTTCATACTCAGTGTCCTCAACATCCATCAACAAATATTTGCTTATTTTACCTCTAAGTACACAGGTAGGGAAGAAAGTATGCTCTCACTCATAAGTGTGTATAATAGTTCAAGTTTATGCTTGAGGAAAGGAGAAGCAGGGTGGCTTGTAGGGTCACTGATAATAGTCTTAGAACTCCTTTGGGCCAGCGTGAGTGACAGACTGTTAAATTAAAGTAATTTTCATATTAGTTCCTTCCCCACCTCCTGCCTTTCACCCACTGAAATCATTTAAGTCTAAGCTTTCTGTATCACTGGGGGGTATAAAGAAGGTGCGTAGGAGGAGAAATGAGAAAGACAGACAATTGAAACGTAACTGCTGGAGAATCTCAGCTTCTGTGCTAATGTATTCCATACACTATTTGCAAATGGAAAAGACTCTACACAATCAAGGTATCAAATACCTGGGGAGAGTTATCCTCCACTGTACCTCTCAGCTGTATGCTCTGAAGGACATCTCACACAGTGCACTGCCACTATCCCTGGCAGGACTGAAGAGAGGGGTGGATGCAGTTGGCAAGCCATCCCGGCTTGGCATTCCCTGATCCCTGAGGTCAGTGACCAGGGGATCCCCATTGCAACTGCACTGTTCAGTAGATCTTGCCTTCCAGGGTTAACTCAGAGTTCTGTAAAACCATACACCACATCAGAATAAGTTCCTTTGGAGGAAAATTAGAAAGCGAACAGGTCTTACTACAGGGTAAAATCCAGCTCTATTCTTTTAACCTGCAAAGATAACTTTAGGCAAAAGCCTGTAAACTACCTCAATTGTTAAGGAAATGTGGCAAACAAAAATTTATTCACCTGGAACAATATCATCTGTAGAAGCTCTGTATGGCTTGATGGTTTATTCAGTAAACTTCAGAGAAAGGCTTTAATAAGACCTTAAGTAAATTATCCATCTGTGTAAGTGCCTCATATTCTGCTTCATCTTTCTTTGTGTTGCTAAAAAAGCACCAAGCTAGTTCTAGGCTGAGGAGAGCACCAGATATGCCACAACATCTTACATAGCAGCTCAGCAAGATCTTCTGTTTAAAAAGTGCTCATACACTGCTTTCCCCCAGCCCATACACCGTATTCAGAGCAGCAATTCCTCCACGCCGGAAGCACTGCCCTTCACAGACACTGTTACAGGGGAAATCCTCCTGTAATGGGAATACCATCATTCTGCTTACCAATTTTCTCCACAAGTCCTGACAAAGAATCAGAGAAAGAGCTACAATCCTCTCCGCAGACTTGGAAATCCTTTTGAAAGAAAGATACCACTCCTGTTTATACAGCTATGCCTATAGAGTGGTGCCCCCATATTCACAGAATGGCTTTAGCCCTTCTGGATGAGCAAAGTGTGCCCATCACTTCGGCAGTCTAGAACATGCCCTGACCCACTTAGCCTATGCTATTGTACTTCACCTCAACAGACCAACTTCAGCAACAGGTACAAAACACTAAGTTCAGCCTCAGGAGCAGTACAACATTAGCTGAAATAGCAAAAACAAAAAATCGTTTGGAGGAAAAATCAGAGCAGCCTCAAGTCTTACAGCAGAAAGGTTACGCCAGCAGAGATCCATCTGCTAGACTGCTCTGCAGGAGCTGCATTTTTGAACATTAAGCTAAACTGAAAGCCACAAACCCTTAGGTAAATTTATTAGGTGGGTTTTCCCTGGCACAGCTGGATCAGCTCCAGTCCAATCATGCAAGTTTACTGAGAAGACAAAAGTGTTAATTTTAATTATGTGAAGCAAAGGAACCATCTAGTCTGGCCAATTTCTGAACTTAGGCTTTTTGAAACTCACATTAACTGATTTTAGCACCAGTCCAAGTTGATAATACAATGGGCTCTGTAAAGTGGTAACTGCAGGATCGCTCCTGATAGCTTTTTAAGGCTGGTCTTTGTTGCAGAACTACTGATACGGACTTACCATGAAGGACCTGCCTGTTTAATCCACAACTTTTCAAACTACCTGCCAGCAGTTCAGTGAATTCAGCAGCCAAACATCCCAGGATGCTCATCAGCTGGACTTGCTGATTTGTTGCTATCCATTCTTTCAAGTGTTCCCTTATCTGCTTTACATCAACAGCTTGGGTGCCAAGATGCTCATTACTTCCTAATGGTCCATATTCCATTTCTATATTTTTCTTCTTAAAGACCAATTAAAAAAAAAAGTTAAGTAGCTCAGCCATTTTAGCCTCACCATTGATTCCAGCTTGCTCCTAATTTATTAATGGGCTTACCTTCTCTCTCGTATTTCTTTCCCCCGATATACTTGGAAGAGCTCTCATTATTTATTGTGGCCCTTTGGGCCAACATTAACTCATTCTGTTTCCTACCTACCCTGAAAGCTGGAAAGGTTTCTCCATTTGCCTGCTGGCTTCTTCCCCACTGCTGGATGAGTTCAGCCATCTAAAGGTTTTCAAATGTGAAAACTGAGGAAGTTCTGTATCATTCCTATTCAAGTCACATCAACTCCAGCAAGCCTCTGAGATTAAAAACTGCATGTTGCAGTATCTCAAGAACACAGAAATGACACAGTATTTCAGGAGCACAGCAGTTTAGCTAATCCAGATCCTGTTACCATTACTTGAGAAACAAGTGCTTTGGAGAAAAGCCCAAGAAACCTGACAAAACTGGAATCAAAATAACTTCACTACAGAAAACTCCATCAGCTTCAACCAGAACAAAACACAGGGGTCCACCATTACAGGGTGTCTCAAGGGAGTCAGGCATGTAGCTTCCCTGGTTTTACTCTGTATGGGAGAATCCCATCCTGTAAGGACAGCTGCATCAGCTGCCAGGATTTAGTGGATTTTCTCCCTTTTCAGATGGGCACATTATTCAGAAGACTAAAGCAGGGAAATCCACTCCTCCCTGGCCACAATCAAGTTTCACATCAATTAGGCAAATTGGAATGAGGTTTAACATTTTCCCACTTATGTTTCCAGAAGTGCTCTGAAAACAACCCCTCAAATGGATATCCAAGCTAACCTTGCCCTGTAAAGCAACTTCAGGAAAAGCTTTAGAAGGTAAAATTGTTAACCAGAAAGGCAGCAGTATGGCCAGTGGTAGATGAGCCAAATACAAGAAGCTTGTAAGAATAAAAAGGGATGATGTCTTCAAACAAAATACATCACACAGGCACTTAACGAACTCACAAGTCAGTCATAAGATGAGCCATTTACAAGCCTATTCTAGAGGAAAAAAATAATTCTACAAAGATTTCAGGTGCCTGTATTGTAGAGAAAATGGAAAAAGGATGCTTATGGAGGTGCAAATAAAAGGTACAGGTGTGCACAAGTGCCTGTATGTACATCTGTGTGCAGCAGAATGTTTCTCCACTGGTGAATGTGCTTACACACACACAGATCTT
>JAVHNF010061814.1:0-17033 GCA_034783455.1 Micropsitta finschii
CCCTCACAGTAAAGAATTTCTTCCTTATATCCAATCTAAACTTCCCCTGTTTAAGTTTGAACCCATTACCCCTTGTCTTGTCACTACAGTCCCTAATGAAGAGTCCATCCCCAGCATCCTTGTTCTCACAGTGTTTCATTGCTGCCAGCTTCATGCTCATCACAGTTCTTAAACTTACACTGGTTTTTCAACCAGTGACGTTAGACAACTGAAAGCAACAATTCGAAGAAGGAGGCCACTCAGGTTTATATATATAGCAGCTCTCAGACCCCAAGAAGGCCACTGTTCATTGAGTCTGGTCTTGGCTGCCAGGGTTTCTAAATTACTATTAACAGAGGTCCTCTTAAGTAGAATTTTAAGTGGTTTTTCTTTTCTTTTTGCTTTTTTTCCCCCTCTCTTTCTGCTGTTTTTATTTCAATTAAAAGCAGTGGTCTTTTTTTCAGCCCCTTTGCTTTTGTTCTTTACATGAATGAGTTGACCTTCAGCAAAGAGTGTTGTGGTCATCACATTACTGAGACACACCTGACTTACATCAAAATCAGGCTGGTTTGATGGCAGGCAGGGGGACTGTTTTCAGCTTGAGGGTTCTGTGCACACCATTTCTCATAAATTAAACGTGATGATCTCCATAGAGTGAAGTGGGGGTTTTGTTTGTTTTGATGAAACCAATTAATTTGCTATTGACAGCATGGAGGAAGTGAGGAGGGGATTAAAGAAAGAGTCAATGACTGATAGAGTAGGAAAGGCAGAGCGTAACTATGGCAGATGCTAGAACAGTTTATGAAGCTAACTGCTTCTGGTTTGCATGTTTATTCGTAAAATAACATTGTTTGACTTCTTTTCCATACAGCAGAAAAGGTAGGGCTGGAAATAGTTTTCTCAGAGGTTTTATGAGTATAGTTTTATTTGATATTTGGTGACACCACCATACCCCCCTAGGAAACTGTTCTGTTTCTCCTCCAAACATGCCACCAGAGCGTTCATGGATGCAAAAATAGAGAGCATCCAGCAAAAAGCTATGGTTTCACTTTGCTGAGAAGTGGTGGACCAAGTTATCCTTACACAAGAGTTAGAATCACTCCCTTGTCCTGCTGGCCTGATAAGAGTGAGACTTCAGAGTACTCTTCTGTAACATAGGATCATTGCATGGAGAAGAAAGGAGGCACTGATCTAATTTCTTCACATTCTCATATTTTATGCTGCCAGCTTAAAAAAATAATGTTTTTCATATGCATGGAGCAGTGCAATTTGCATTCATGAGGGTGGAATGGGGAACATACTTGAGAATCTTGCGTTTAATTTAAGCTTTCTTTGATTCACTATGTGCTTCTTAATTCATTTGTGTATGTATGCTATTTTCACTCACAAGTGATTGAAAGGAAGGTTTGAGAGTAGCAGCTTTGTACACAGAATATGTTTCTCTCTCTGGGGACATGCTTCCCATGTGATAACAGGCAGGTACCCTGGTCCATGTCTCAGCCCCGTAGCTGTGCAGTGGGGTTTGGGGCAGCCTCTCCACATATGAAGAATCCTGTCTCTTACCTGTGCAACTCTGAGGGTCGGCCATGGCAGCAGCTCTCTAAGCATCTTTTCTCCTCAAACACCATCAAGTAATTGCTGTTAGAAGCTCTCAGATCTTCAGGTAAAATGTATTAAAGATTAAATATATTGCCACAAAGTTGCAGGTGGTTACCCTTTAAGCTTAACAGTATTTCACTGAAGGGTACTCTAATGCTTGTGTTGCAGATTTGCTCTTTTGGGGTTTTTTTACCTGCTTATTACTGGCTCTGCATTTGGCTTTTTCCAGCATTGTTCCTAGATCTTCGCATTTGGTGGAACCTGACCACAGAATTATAGATGTTAAATTTTCAGCTGAATAAACTGGGGTTTGGCACTTATTAAGACTTGTAGCTTTTGTCTGTCTGTCTAATGAGCTAGTCTTACCTAGGGACTGCCTCTTGCTGGCTCGGAAGGTCAGAGCCTGCTAATCACCTGTCAGTCTGCCCTGGCCCTTTTTCTTGTGCATGGGAACGTTATGGTGTCTCAAGGAAGTTCATGGCAGGCAACCCCCACGTATGGTGCATTGTCACTAAAACTATGCCTTGGGAATGTTCATTGGAGTGACCACCAGCACACAGTCGTTTCCTATGTACTGTGTAACCTTCCCTCAAAAGATAACTGACTTTTCCTTCTTTAGTACTTCATTGTGTGTACCTATTAACAGTTTCCTGTAACTGTTTTAGATGATCTGCCTTGTCAAGAGGCACGTTAGCTTTTTAATCACTGAATGAAGTCTTTGATACCTTGCAGAGTTACTCTACTAATCCATATGTAGAACACTAGAAGACTGTAGCTTCTGCAGTACAGGTTCTGTGCTTGTAGGCCGGAGGAGCAGGTTTACGGGGTGTATCAGTGAATTTCTCTCTTTCAGGTCACTGTCACGAGAAAAATCCAGATGGCAGTCATGACAAAGAGAAGTACTTTGAAGACCACTATGAGTCAGTTGCTGCAGTGGCAGAAGGACGCTCAGAGGGAGGTACAGAAGATCCAGAAGTCCTTACTCAGAGTTCAGCAAGGGATCCCTCCTTGAGACTGGAGAGTAAGTTCAACCTTACAAAATCAGTGCTGGCAAATGAATCAGGTTCTAGATTTTTCAGCAGAGCTGTCTTCCTTCCTCCAAAAAAGCTACTTTTCCCCCTCCCTAAAGCAAAAAATAACCCTTAAACCCAGTTTTATTCTGCTTACTGTTCTTCTGCAAGCTTAACATCAAAATGCATTCAATAAAACAAATGTTTAGACATTTTCCAAGCTAAAGGATGTAGTTTTTCGCAAGAGTATACAAACACATGTTGGTTGTACCTCGGTGAATTCTGTGTCAGCTGTGCCAGACAGAAGGGTAGAAAGACAGTGTCTATAGTTAAGGTAGAGAGAGCTTTCATCTGTGTTTAATGCATGTATGTAGAGAAGAGACACTACCCATTTACTCCCCCAAACAGGCAGACTTCTGGTTTGGAAAGGAAACTGATGTAAGTAGTCTAGAGGTGCTGATTTTGAAGCTGTAGATGATGCTTATTTGTAGCAGGGAGATCTGCATTCTCCAGGCCCCCTCTCCATGTGAAGTGAGCAGTGAGCAGTCGGTGACACTTGGTTTGTGCAAGTGGAAAAATCAGCTCACAGAAAATAGATCTTTTTTGATGTAATTTTTGGAAGTACCAGGATAAGAAGCTTTTATGGTATTCCCTCTTAGACACAGTCACTGCAGAAAGCAATGGTTCAGAAGGGATGGAGGGTTTAGAAGATGATCAGATGTCTGAAGAGATGCTGGCTTTGGTGGATGAGTTTGAAAACTCTTGGCCTCAGGAAGCTTTTGAAGGGGCACTGGAGGTAAAAGGTCGTCGGATGGACTTGCAGGGAATCCGAGTCCTAAAGAAGGGATCTCAGGATGGACTGGCTAGCTCCTGTTTTGGGGACTGTGGTGATGATGATGAAGCTGAATGGGTAAGTTTGGATGGGTTTACTTAAGTCTTATACCAACTTATAATAGTTTATGGGGAGGAGAGAAAGATGAGGACAGACCAGGGTGTTTAACACTGGAATATAAGTAGGAAATGCCCTATGGGCCTCAAAGAGCTGGTTCATGGCTTGTGTGAAATGAACAAGTAGTTTCAGTCCATCTTCTAAAGGGAGGGCTTCTGCATCACTAAACCTGACATTGAAAGCCTTGAGTATCAGCAGCAAGAGCTTAGGTGTTGAGTGATGCTGGGTGCCCTCAAACTTCTTGCTCACAGTTAAAAGGAGAAAAGTCTCTAACCAAAAGGTGTAGCTAGCATGAAAAAATGAAATGCCTGAATGATCATGTTACAAACAAAACACATGATGAAAAATGTCTTTCAGTTCTGAACAGTTAAGTTGGTTTTCTCCTTTGTCCTTTGATTTGGAGTTGTGTACTTTGTTTGCATAGTGTAGTGCAGTGAGAGTGGGCAGACCATAGAGAATGGGTTGGGATGAAGTTGGGAGGGACAGAAAGATCTCATCTTTAACATCTTTGAAATTGAATCTTTGGGCTAAAACGAGTAGTGTATTGGAGCTGATAACACTCGTGGTCTTTCATACTGTTAACCTTGCTAATACTGTTCTTTTGACAGATCACTTTTCAAGTCAAACGTTTAAAGAAACCAAAAGCTGAAAGCTTGGATCTCCAGGAGCCAGGTGGGAGAAATGGGGAAGAAGGGACTAATGGAGACAATGAAAACTTTTACCAAACTGCCCTGGAGATCAGTGGACCAAAGATACCTTCTCCTGGACCAATAGGTAACCTGCTGATTGTAGAGGAAGCAAGTCATTTGCAGCTTTTATGTTAGTCTGGTTTATTTCCTTTGTGGCTTTTATATTACACTGGTTTATTACCATAAATATGTGTCGCAAAGACTATGTAGTGGATATGTCTTTGGATAAATTCTCTTCCATCGCCACCTTTAGCATGAAGTACAGCATAACTTTGTCTCCTGAATGAAAACTTTCTAGTTAATTCCCAGATCTTCAGGGGATGAGGTGATAGGAGTAGAGAATGAAAGAGGTAGATATAGAAGCAGTAAAGGAGAGAGGGGGTGAGTAGTCAAAGAACTTAGTTTGTCAGATGAGACACAGCAGGGACAAATGCAGGATGAGAGCTTGAATTGATTGCTCACTAAACGTTAAGACACAACTTGAAAATAAAACATAGAAAGCTTGATCTTGTAAAACCAAAATGCATCTTAAAAATTAAGTGGTCTGTTGTGATTGGTTTGGTTTGGAGAAAACACAGAGGCTCTCTTCCAGATACTGGAGCTACGGAAGAGTAGAGTTTTGTACCAATGTAGATGGGGAAGTTTATAGAGGGAGGTTGGAGCTTTTGCCAGTAGAGTAAGAGGAACTGGAGAGTGGTCTATTGATACGGTGCAAGCTGGTTCCACTGCTACATTCAGGTGGGCAGAAATCACCAGCCCATGGTTGCATGGGATGAAATTTCATGTTCCTGGAACCTAATGTGGCCAAAGAGGAGAACCAAAGGAATTGGGCCTCATACTTTTTGTTTTACACTTATTTCAGTGGAGCTAAAATCTTAATGTCATAGAGCCGACATGTAAGCAAAGATGTGTTCTCCAATACATCTTAGTCCTTGAGGATTTGATGACCTGGAAAGTGATTTCACGTTTTGAAGGCTTTTACGTTAAATCTTTAACAAGCTTCTTTTTTAGCAACTGTCTAACGTAAGTTATGTAATTAAATATGTAAATAGGGGGGAAGGGATCATCATTTGTGAGAACACACTTGGCATTTCCTCAGTGTATCTTTTCTCCCTCTGAGCTACTTTTGTGGCTTAATTACATAGCATCCCTTAGTTATAAAATAGTTACCTTCTTAATGCTCCTGTGGGGCAGGCTCTGCTGACATCCTCTTTTTGCACAAAAATTTAAGTAACATATTGAGGGTCACTTGAGTTATTCCTGGTAGAACAGGGAAATGATGGTAGCTGTCCTCTGTTTGGCTGCTGAACTGTCTCTGTGTAGCACTTCCATACCTCTCACTGTCTTTTGCTGTTTGTGCAAATCAGAGCTCACAAGCAGATAGATCACAGTGGTGGTGATCAGAACTGATCATTCCTCAGTGTTTCTCAAAGCTAATTTTCCTTTAATCAGAATACTTTAGGAAAGACATGGTCTTGCAGACATACCCGTTACTTTACAATATTATGGTAAAGCAGTTTACTATGCCTTGGATGGGAAATAGGATCGGCATCCAAATGGGCAAAATTTCAGGTAACTAGAAATAACTATTGAAACACTGTCTGCGTAGCTGGTGCAATAGACTGGCGCGTTGTTAAACTTGGCTTCCCACTGTGCAAATTTACGTCTACAATGAATTCCTCTTACATTTCAAACAGTTGGATGTTTCTCAAATGAGAGGAAAATGTTTCCTAACAGTTAACACAAGCTGGATTCTTAGGACTTGGTACAGTATCCACCAAATGTAAGGGAAAGATTTCAGCAGGAGTTGGTTTAAATGTAAAGATTGGGTTCTTGTTTCTCCCAGTGATCTATTTGTTAATGTAAAGCAAGTTATTTAACCTTTCCCTGCCTTGGTTAACGTCTCTGCAGAATGGGAGGACTGAAGTGTAGTTGCTTAATAGTTTCGGAAGCGTTGCTATGTTGAATGTAAGAATGCAGTAAAAGCCAATCTCTGTCTTAAACAATATTCATTGAAAAGAAACGGCAGTATTTTTCACCTGGGGTAGTCAGAAGATGGAGCAGTCGGCTTTTATTAGTTTTAACCAGAGCTGTAGAACATAAATTATGCCTCACTTATGAACTTTCTTTAAGGACATTTAAGTAGAGACATTGCCTGTAAACAAGAGTGGCAGTTGTTCTTCACCTGTAGCTGCTGAAAGAGTGTAATGAAATGGAATTTAAAACTCCACCTCCTAACCTACCTTGTGTAGGATCCGGTTCTGTCTTTGGATCCCACCAGTTCCAGTCAGTCCATTTAGGTTCAGGAATGTGCCTAAAGAAATATGACTGCAGGACCATGACTTTTATACCATAGGGAATGTATCCACTGCTGTATTTTGTAAATCACTGTAGGGAAGTAGGATGTCCTTCTGCTTCCAGTTTCTTCTCTATGTATTTTTTTCCTTTCTCAAGGAAAAAGACGTGACTATCGTAGCCTTGGCTGGCCAAGTCCTGATGAATGCCTGAAACTCCGTAGGGTAGAGCTTACAACTGTAGCCAGCACATGGCTTGCTGTTTCTGCTAAAAACATTGAGTAAGTATCTTGTATATGAACCTTCAGTAAGCTACTCCCACAAAGCAAGACAGTTATATGGCCTTTGGTGTGCATAAACTGAAGACTTTAGTATTCTTTAAAGTAAGAAAGAACTGCCAGGATTTCAAAGAAGTTTGGAAACATGGTACTTCATTGGTAGATTTGCAAAGGAAAGTGGAAGTACAGATAGGAAATCCAGTTTCTCTTGCTTCTTGAGCTACTCAAATGAGATTCAGGCAGGTTATGGACAATTTATACTTACTAGAGGACTTTGTAATGGCTATTCTGTTTTCTTCTTCTGACTGATTCAACTTGGTTTATGACCTTTGTAGCATTACAGAGCACATTGATTTTGCCACACAGCTGCAAGAACCAGCCATGGAGCCCCTCTGTAACCCGAATCTACCAGCCAGCATGCATACTTTGGACCACTTGCAAGGTGTCTCTAGTCGGGGCAGTTTGCATTACACTGGAGAAAGTCAACTGAAAGAGGTATGTCAGAGTTGAAGGCTGTCACACAAAAGTGACCATAGCGTGGCAGATTCAAGGTGCATTTAGGTCAGTGCCCTGTCTCCAGGACTGACCTTCAGTGAGTGAATGCCTGGATAAAACCAAGAACAATGCAGGCTGAAAGAACCACTGTTTGTGTCTTTGTATTTATGTCTTGATGAGTGAATTAGTGAAAGAAGCGTCCAACTGAGCATACATAAAACTTCTTAGTATTCTTAGTATTCAGTGGCATGGAGTTATAACACAGTGTGATAATACGGATAGTATTAACTCAAGATAGACAGTGATATTTAGGTTGGAACAGGCTACAGCATTTGCGAAAAGCTGGGGAAATAAGCAACCAACAAGTGAGGGATGTCTCTTACCCTGTTTCAGCTACAGCCTGTTCTTTGTCTTACACAGGTGCTACAAAATCTTGGCAAAGACCAATACTCCCCACAGTCATTAGAACAAGTTGGTACTCGAATAGCAAAAGCTTTGGAAAAGGTATGTGTACATGAGAAAAATAAGGAGTCTGGGCTTATCGCTCATGACTGACACAGTGGTCAATCCAGTCCTGAACCGTTTGTCTGAAATCCCAGTCAAGGAATGTATTAGTACTTGGACTAGGGATTTGTGTCTATTCAGCATCTCTAATGCCCTCACAGGTATTTTGTTAAGCTCTATCCTGTGCTTAAACTGTCAAGCATCTTACGTAGCTCTCCAGTAAACTTAAGCTTGTCAAGTTTCCCAGTGTTTCCAGCCCTGTAGTGTGCGGTATTGCTGGTTGTTGGATATATATTAAACTATTCGAATGGTTCTCAGCCCTCCTCTTTCTTTCTCTCTGTGCTGCATTGACTTGGAGCTTGTGGACTGCACTAACTGTTCTCAGCAGAGAAAGCCCAGCTTCCAAACTAGGTTAAGGCTGTTATGGACCTCAGCTGAGGTCCTTGGGAGGAGATGGTTAGGGATATAATTTTCTCAGGATCTACAAGGTGGATAAGAATATAGGGATTATTGTTATATGTTTACGGTTAGTTGGGAGGATATCCCAAGCTACTACAGTAAAGAGAGTTCAGCTAAAACAGTTCGGTGCCCTTAGCCTGTTCTACCAAAAGCCATCCAAGGAGCTTATTGTGCTTTGAAACTAAAGCATGTATTTGTCATTCCCAGAGAGTAAAGATATTATGCTCATGTTACAGGACTTAGTTTCTTTATACTTCAGATGTGTACTAACTCTTTCTCTTACATGCTACAGTTTCCCCTGCAGGCAGCAAGCTTTATCCACATAAGCTGAAAATCGAGTGCTGAGAGCAGAAAAGGCATTCTCAGTAAAGCTAACTGTGTTGGAAATGCAGTACAGTTCTTGTTTCTACCAGTCTCATTCAGTATTCACAAGAGCTAATCAAACAAATCAAGATGGCTACTTATCTAATTGCATATGTGAGCATAAACATTCATTTACTGTATCTGAATCCATAGAATTCAAGCACATAGTATTTTGCTTTCTCACACGTGACATGGGAGTCAGCCAGCTTGAGGCACCAAACTTGAGGCACCAAATCAGCTAATCTTGTCAGGCTTCTGCTCTGAGCTGCATCCCAGAGCATCCTTCCTTTTCTCAGAAAGGGGAAAAGAGAGCCCAATCAGCTAACTTAGCTGAATTTGTTGCTTTATGTTGGGTGATATGTATACACATCTAGATGCTCAGCTTCAGACAGCTGGTTAGAAGCTGTTGTGGCTGCTGAAACTTTTGTTGCTGTTTAAAGCTATTTAGCTGCTATTCCTTTCTTAAGAAAGACATGCTGCACTTGGAATCTGTTTCATATGGCAATCTCATTTACCTGACTATTGCATATATGTTGTTAGATAAGAAACTTTTCCCTGTTTTGAAATGCTTAATGCTATTTTAAGTGTAACACCTTCTACCTCAATATATAAATAACTTGGAAGAGTAAAAGACAGGAAGACTTTACTAAAGGTGTTTACATGACTGGTTTTTGTGTTCTCCTTTTGCCAGAATCAGACTTCATGGGTCCTGTCTAGCATGGCAGCTCTTTACTGGAGAGTGAAAGGCCAAGGAAAGAAAGCAATCGATTGCTTACGGCAAGCACTGCACTATGCACCCCATCACATGAAGGTGTGTATGCATGTGCCCACTATTCAGATGAAACAACGTTTTGCTTGTCACTATGAAGCTTTCACAGGCTACCGTTAAGACCAGTATTGCTTGTATCAGTGTCTATAATGTGTTAGAGATGAGCTAGTTGTGGTGAAACCCTACAGCTTTCACCACATGTTTAGTGTGAATGGTCTTTCCTTAAAAAGAATAAGAGAAAGGACAACTGCAAAAGGGGTTCTGTGGCATTTTCTGCATGTCAGTCAGTTTGACACCTCTGGGCAATGCAGGCTCAAACCTTCCCCCTGTTATGTAGGACTTGGAATCTTCATCAGCCTTTGGCTGGACAAGTCTTCTGAGATGTGGGGAATGTGTTTTCTGGTTATGTGTTTAAAGAGGGGAGGAGGTGAGATCTAAAGGAGTAACTTAAATGCTTAAATCTTAAGTGTTTGGGCTGTGAATCTCAGCTGGGCACTAGCGCCTTTGTGCAGCAGTTGTGCTTTACTCCAAAAAAGGCAGGACTTCAGACATAATCTTCTGTTAATGCTTCAGTTGACCGAAGTGCTTTGTACCCTTCACCTTGCCACATATAATGCTGAGCATTACAACATCTATTCTTATACGCCAGGCTCCCCCTTTCAAACTGATAAATGCAATATAGGTTCCTCACTCAACACTGCAGATTTCACTTTGGGACCTGAACAACAAAGTGGGGCAGGACGGTGAAATGTGTACTCCTTTTTTTGAACCTTGGTCTTAAATCCTTCTGTGAACATCAGGAGACAAAGGAATTTACACTCTCAGCATATTGTTAGGAGGATTTAGCCATTAGCAGTAGAAATGCCTCAGCTAAGAAATGCACATTCCCATTGCTCGTCCTGTATATCTGTGTCTCTCTCTCTTGGCACTTGTCCTTTTAAAACAAAGTGGGAACCAAGATCTAACACAACCAAGTTCTTGTTTTCCTGTCTTTCTGTGTAACTTGGAATGGTTCCTCAGAAATGGAGCCCTTGGCTGTGTGACTTGTGAGGGTCAGAGTACGGATTGTAAACTACAGGATGGCAAGATCATGGTTTAGTAATATTGTTTTCTAGAAATGTGATTTAATGTTCCCTGGGACTGGCTGGCTCTGAATTTGTGCCTTGGTTTTGCCCTCCATACTGAAGCTGCCTCCCGAGAAAACCTTGGATCTTGTTTGTAAAGATCCAGCTGCAGCTTGAACTCAGTGAGAGTTAGCACTGAATTAACAGCCATTTACTCTTTTGTTTCATCCTCCTCTTTGATTTTCTGCACTCTGGCTACTCTCTTGTGCCTTTTCTCATGTAAATAAAAGGTAATTAATTTTCCTGTGGGCTTCTTTAGGGATTTTGACTTCCATAAGATCTGCTTTGCAAATGTGAATGACTTATCCCACCAAAGGTACTCCTTGCCTTGTGGAGGTTGAGGAGGCAGGGATCAAATACATCCAGAATTGTTTATTGTCCTGCTGAGGGCACCTAAGACTTGGTCCTTCGCAGTATTCTGTCCTTTGAAGCCCAGCTCTCAGACAGTCTGTTATGGCTGCCAGGACTTAACAGTTTTGTCAGACAAGGTCACAGTCTGGAAATCCAGGAAATAAAACCTGTACCATCAGTGACTAACCTGGAAAATGTATTTCTAGCCTTATCCAGCATCATATAGGAATTCTGTGGCAGGATAAAGAACACCGCATCAGCTGCAACCCCTTTTTTTTGCTTCCCTGCTGTCCCTTTTTGTTCATATTCCTTCCCTTTTTATGCAAGAGCTGAAGAACCGTGGTCAAAGGAAAGAGCTTCTCTTGTCTCTTGAGGATGCTTCTCATCTTTGGGGAGAAAACTAGTGTAAGGTCATCTGAAAAGTAATGTACATCCTAGGACACTTGTGTGAGTTAATTTTGTGAGTTATCTGTGCCACAGTAGTGTTTGTTACTACTGTGAGCAGATGTGTGTAGGTGAAGTTTTCTTCTTCGTAACCCAGGTCCAAATACCCTTTTGTAGTAAAATACATCTGGTTCATCACTTTCAAAGGCACCAGATAGTGAAGTGGGAAGTAACCAAGTGAGAGTGGCCAAGTGGTGAAGTCTTCCATTGGTCTTGTTGATCCTGAGACAGTTCCAATACAAAGAACCTCACTGTTTATCACTTGCTCTTCTCTTCCAGGATGTACCACTAATAAGCCTAGCAAACATCTTCCACAATGCAAAACTCTGGAACGATGCCATCATTGTGGCTACCATGGCAGTGGAAATAGCACCACACTTTGTGGTTAATCATTTCACGTTGGCAAATGTCTATGTAGCAATGGTGAGTATGCTGTCACCCACTTACATCTGTCTTTGGTACAGTATCTAGACGTGAAATGTACAAATCTTACTCTCATAAATCATTTTGAAGGAGCAACATTCAAGAAGTTGGGGTAAGATCAACAAGAAGGAATATTTTTGAATGCCAGAACTCTTATTACTCATTTTACTCTTATTCATTTAATACTTGAAGGCAACCATTTCTGTAAGCTATCTTTAGAACACTGTCTGCAAAGCTTTAAGACAGTGGTAAACAATTGGTAATTCAGGTTGGCTGCCCCTACAAACACAGGGTGTTTTTATAATACTGGACATTAATGATAAATTGGATGTCTATCCTGAAGAGCTTTGCTTAGCACAGTAAAATCCCAGTCCACTGTGCTGAACGAGCACAAGGCAAGTTTAATTTCAACATCTGGATTATCAGCACCCGAAATGATTTATAAATTGAACTCAAATTTCTTCATGCTGTCTGTATATTCTAGTCTGTGATTTAGCTTTCAGTGTTTACTTTGAACACAAAATGTTCCTTTTATCTTATTAATGCTGGGTTTGTCCTTGTGTATTTCATCCCTATCATTAACAGGGCCAGTATATGTGAAGGGTAAAAGAGGCACGGTTAGACTGAGACATAGTTGATCTATATGTCTGTGTCAAAAGTGTTTTCAATTACACATTACTAAGTATCACTGCCAGTTTTCATCACTTGTCGCAGATTTGTCTTTAATGTTTTGCTCCTGTGGTTGAGAGGATCACACAGATAACAGGGCGAGTTGGGCAGGTAATCATATATTATGGCTATCAAGGTTGAGAAGAGTTAAAATGCACAGTGGAAGCAAACTGAAGCAAGGCATGACTTGTTTCTATTAAGGTGTTCTGACAGTTGCTTGGAAGAATTCACGTATAAGTTTGATGCTTGTCTTGCCAGTGTCATTTTCAAGTTAGCACAGTGCCTAAGGATATCTTCATTTTCCCCGGATCTAAAAGTTTTCTCAATGAAGCTCTATATTCATTATAAGAAATGACTGTAGCAACAGGAGAAAATTCATCTTCTGGATTAAATGATAATAACATAAAGACAAGTTAGTTTATTTACATCATTTTTAACCTGCTTTATTTGAGAGTTGACTGACCAACAGATTGTAGATGTCATGTTAATTGACAGTGTGGCATTGTAGAGACCAACATTCCTTTATCTGCAAAGCTTCTCAGTAAGTTGTCTTACAAAGGGGAAACAGTTGGCCACGTTAAGGACTGAGAACTTGGGATAGATGCTATTGAAACTATTGGAATCTAAACAAACGTCTTAATAGTATCAGATCACAGCAAATGTAAAGTATAACGTCTAAAAATGGAAAGGTCTGATTCTTGTTTTCATTGCTGTGTCAGTGCTCCCACAAATATGGGATTTTCTATATAATTCCATATTGAAACTGTATTAAAATACACTTTTTAAAAGAATCATCTCACACTGATTTAGTGTTTATAATGTGGCTAGAAATTAATTTTATCTCTATTGTACAAATAGATTTACTGAGACAAGGAACTTAAGAGAACAAAACCAGTTTTGAAAGTAACTTAAAACCCCAGAATGCCGTGGATCTTTTCCTCTCTCTTCTTCTTCTAATACACTGTTGGATGTTGGTGTGCTTTCCTAGTTAATAGGAAAGTGGGGTGCTGTAGGTAATTGGATTTCAGCTATGATTCAGATATTAGATTTCAGCATGATGCTCCTTACTACCATGCTGGAGCCTAGCTTATCAATTGAAATTGTCTAGCTATTATATGCTTTTTAAGATTCTGGTGGGCTTTGTTTTGGTTTTACTTCATTTTGGGTAATCCTTAAAAAGTAATTTCAGGTTGTTTGTAGCAGTGTTGGCTTTTCAGCACAGTTGATGGTTTTGCATTGTCCAAGATGTTAAAACCTTGATCTGTGTGAATTCTGACTGAAACCTGTTTTGAAAGTTACTCTTACAGCAAGAATGCTAAGATCTAGTATTAAAAGGAAAAGGTGAGAACAATGAATGCTCAGCAGTGACTTGACTCCCTTCCATAGACTATACAGAATTGGGTATTTGATCCAAGAAAATATCAGTTATCTGGGGGAGAGGGAAGAACCACTCTTCCCTCAGGTTCAGTTGCTTTTGTGCATGCCATACGCAACTATGGTGAAGAAAGTGTGTTTGGTGTTTTTAGAATCTGACTCTTTGCAATCTTCTCTCTTTCTTTACAGGAAGAGTTTGAAAAGGCAATGAAATGGTATGAGTCAACACTAAAACTTCAGCCGGAGTTTGCCCCAGCAAAGAATCGAATCCACACCATTCAGTGTCATTTACTCCTGAAGAAAGAGCGACGGTCTCCGTAGAGATCAGCATCTTTCTCTTTCTTTTTTACACCAATGTCATTACTCTCTATTCTGCTTTTAAGTGTGCTGAGAGAAATCGATGAATCAAAATCTTTAACAAGACTTATAAAAAGAGATGGGATTTGGATCAAGGGGTGTTTTTTTGTTGTTGTTTTTCTCAAATATAAGAACATCTTTGGAAAATATATTTCACAGACCATAATTTGAAAACATCCGTGTAAATAATTAAACCAAGAAACTTCCATGAGTCCATGACCACCTGTACCAGGACCCTGGCACTGTTAGTTTTTCCTTAATGCTCAGATTGGCATCAGCATCCAAAATAACTTGCTTCATGTCTTACAGTCAAAGTCAATGGAAATGCAAAGCACATGCCCATACCAAATAGTAAGAAGAGATAATCAGCAGTTCATCCATGTGAAATTCATGCTTTGTCCGGTCTTGTTCACTCCATACCACATCACCTGCTTTTTTGGAAGGAGAGGGACAAGATTTTAAATACATGTAAAAAAATACCCATTAGGAACATCAAGTATTTTTGGTATTGTTTCTTTCTGTTGGTGGATGAGGAGGAGGGAACAGCAGGACACTGAAATCCAAGTGGGTTTGCATCTTCCTTGCAGAAAAGAGAATTGGTAAAAATCCCAATCAGATGTTTTATGTTTGTCTGTATATTCATAGCCCTCTGCCTCCCCGAGTGGCTGGTTCACTAATTCTTTGTTGACTGTATTTCTAGCTGTTTCGGAATAAGGTGCAAGTTTATGCTCACTCTGAGCTATACTTTGAGCTTCCGAGGAGGAAAAGGAGGGAGGCGGTGTCCAGGTATCATCAGCAAATAAGGCAGGTGGAAGATTTCCAAATCAGTTGTGTGTTTGGTTGGTGGAAGACCTGATTCTCCAGACATCCGTGAGGAATCGACAAGGGCACATATTTGAAATAAAATAAATTGTTTACGAACAAACCCCAGCTTCTCTTCCAGTGTGTTCCATGCGCCGGTTCCAGGAGGCTAGGCTTGGGGATCCTCAGGAGCAGACAGAGCTGGGGAGGTAGGAAAGCCTTTAACATTCCTGATTAGACAGTGATTTTCTGCCTGTCGTGGACAATTCCCTTCACCTCTGTGCCTGACTCCTTTTCCATGGCAGAAGGAAATAGGGAAAGTTAACTCAATCAGCTGCTGTCGTGTAACCTGCCCTCCAGCTTCTTCTGTTAAACGCACTGCCTAGGCATTCCTTTTAAGGAGCCAACAGTGTTTATGAACTTCCAATCTTTTCCCTCTTTCAGGGATGCAAATTAAGACCAAGTGTGGCAGCAGTAGAAACTATGACATCAACATAGTTTGTTTTAATACTGTAACTTTTTACTTTGGGAAAGGATCCTGAATGTTTTTCTCCGTAATTGAAGACAAGCAGTTGGAATGCAAATTTTACCTCTGTTTTATTGCAAGTAATTTTTGTTCATCTAAAAAAGCCTGACAGAGGTATGAGCAAGTGCTACCGTGGGGTAGGTTTTTATTAAAAATGGGGGAATGTGATAAATTTTTGTCAACAGAGCCAACAGCGTGTCAAATTTTATTCCCTTCCCAAGGCTACTTGAAGGCTGGATGCTGTGGACTGGAGGCAGGCGTCGCTGTATCTATGTAAACTCCAAGAGGAAGATCCCATTCTGGAAGGTCTGATAACACTGTCACGAGGATTGTGGACTGGGATAGTGAATTGCAGAGATTTCTTACATTAGAGGTGTGGGAGGGGAAACTGGTAAGGTGGGTACAAGGAAGTGGGAAGAAGTTCTATTTGAGTTAGAAAAGAAGAGCAAAGCCTTTTCCTTGAACTAAAGCGATGTGCAGAATAGCTGCTTTTGTTCAGTTTTGTTGACTGAGCTGCTTTACTTTCATAGGGGTTGATAAATACTTGGGAATCACTTAAATATATTGGGCAAATCTTCCATTTCATGAGCTAGCTTCAAAATGTAGTATGCAAAAACTCCTCTTGGTACAGAGGATCCACTTTACTGTTTAGTTTCCTGATGTGTCATATGGTCAGATCAAGCGATTGCCGCATGCTGAACTCTTCTACTGCATCTGTCTTGCTGATGATGGGAGATGTTGGGATTAAGTGAAGGGTAAGGCTGGGCCTTAAGAACCTAAAGCAGCAATATGCAGAGCACAGATGGTCATCCTTGGCTTTGACTAAAGATGGAATTAAAATAGACCATTTTTGGACCACCAGGGGTTATGCTCATAGACAGAACTGATGAGCATTTAAAATTAGCCATTAATACTCATGTCAGTTTACATCTTGCTTACTGCAGTATTTATGTATTATTAAGAAATGCAGCAAGGTGCACCATACAAACACCATACAAAAGGCAGGAAAGCAACGTTTGTGTCCATGATCATACTATAGGTTGGTATTGCCACCAAGGGCAGGTCATTGCTCCTCTTGCTCTGTTTGCTTCTCCAGAGAACTTGCACCTTACAAATGGGTCTTGAAAACTGCAGTAAATCTGATCTCATGTGGGGTTTTTTTTCCCCTGAATCTTAGTGTAGTACTTTAAAGGAGTGTGTACTGTCTTACTCTCATAAAATTTGTATGTACAGCTCTTCATTTGCTACTTGGCTGTATGCTGTAGCTGCCATACAGCTAATGGTAAAATAGCTTCCTTCAGCTGTATTTTCAGAAGTTTGAGGTAATTCCTCTTTATTTATTCACTGCATAAGCAATACGTAAAACTGAAGCAGAGAAGCAAAAAGACCTACTTGAAAGCATAAACTTGACCTAACGCTTGCAATAGAGTGTGTGTCTAAATCACCCACTGGTGAATCTACTGGGGAATGCTGGCCCCTGCCCTTGGAGAAGGTGAATGGAAGACTTCCCTTTGTAATCTCCATGTCTTCAGCTCTTCTGTGTAAATGCAGAGAGAGGTGGGTTTGAGTGGTTTGG
>JAVHNF010061814.1:18844-35463 GCA_034783455.1 Micropsitta finschii
CCAGGACAGGACAAGCCGCTTAATGGCAATTTGCTTTTTACTATTATTTTAAGGGAATTTATATATTCTGTACATAAAATGTTAAGAAAGTCTGAATTTAAGGGTGAAAATGCTCATACTTAAAGCTTTTCTCATTTCTAAGTATTGAAAAGCTCAGGATTGGCTAGGAACAGTGTTTTGATAAGGCCAACTGCTTAAAAAGGCAGCTCCTTGAACTTTAGCACTTAGTTGGTTTCTTTGAACCTTTTAAACCCGATGATCTGCTGCTGGATTCCAGAGCAAAGCCAATAGTAACCGAGTTCAGCAGTCCCAGAGGAGGTGCAATCACAGTGCCACAGAAGGAACAGTTTCCCATACAGGTGAGTGTGAGTTGGCCTCGTGGTATTTATAATCCAGGGGGATGGTCTTAAGACAGGTGTTTTGATTTGTTTTCTGTTTAATCCGCTTCCAGGCTGCTCCTGCCATGTTCAGCCCTTCAGAATGGGGTTATTACCGGTCTACCAGAGGTTTGCTGTTTATATGTACTTGTGCCCATGGCATGCAGGTATTCCCTAGAAAGGCATATCCCTGCTCCGAAGGGCGCACAGCCCCAGACACCAGCCCACAGTAGCTTTCCAGTGGTTACAGACTTTGTGGAGCTTATTCTGTGGTCAGAATCAGACCGTTGTTCAGTCAAACCATCTGGCTGCTGCCCCTCCACAGCAACACCACTGCTGGTGTTAGAATCCCCATCTCTACCAAAGCAAGCAGTTACCGGTTTAGTACAATTTAATGGAAAGCTTTCAACCTGAATTTTGGCTGGGTTTTGATCTTAATCCAATCTTGTTTTCTCTCTATAACTGTCTATTCTACGGGTTGTCAAAAAAGTAAGTTATTTCCCGGTGCTGCAGGTGTTACAGGCCACCGAACGATAGCTTGAGTTACCACCAGGTCTTGTGAGTACCATTTGCTGCCTTGCCTTGTGATCCATATGCTGAGGAACAAAGAGGTATTTCAAAGTCATTAAGAGACATTAACCTGTGAGCAGATGCAATCCAAATAGTATAAATGAATGGAGGGAGGCAGGTCTGTCCAACTGCCAGGCTGGAGAGGACATCATCTTCGTCAGGAAAAGGGAAAAGAAACCAGGCTTTAGTGGCGAGCATCTCAGAGGAGGGAGAGAAAGCTCCAGGTGGAAGGAGGACCAAGGGTCCTGCTTTTATAGCATCAGAGACTGTTTCTGACTGCAGAGCCAGAGGAGGTGAAAAGTAGAAAGAGGTGGCTTGAATGAATGATTTCTTCTGGTTGGGAAGGTCAGAGAAGAGGAAGGATGGATGAGAAGCTGTGAGTTGATGCTGCAGACAGTGGTGCCACTGACACATAGAACTCTGCATGTTCAGATGTGCTGTATGTTCTCATAGTCTTTGGAGGATGAAGCTGCTCACCCCCACCAGCAAGTACAGGCGTGGGTGCCAAGGGATGAGCATAAGCATGGAAACATCCCCCGGGTGATGGGACAAAAGCTCCCAGAGCATCTTCTCAAATCCCAGCTCCAAGGTAGATCCCAGAGCCCAGGACAGTGTGCTTGAGAGTGCTTTGCAACCACACCAGCGCCTCTGCTCTGCCTTACAACACCAACACGTTGGTGCGCTGCCATCCCTCTGGATGCAGTCAGGTAATACTGTGGAGTTTTCTCCCATGACTTTTTTGGTCCGTTTTCTAAACTGTAGACATCTTAGCGTCCATACTCACCTATGGTTGGGAGTTTGAGAGTTCAGTTTAGTTTCTGATGAAGAAGCACCTGTTTGTGTTGAACCTGCTGGTTTCGTGTGATGCTTCCTACTTCTTGTATTAGAAGGGACCATGAACAGTTGTTGGCCTTCACCTTTTCCATTAGATGCTTATCTAAGACATACCTTTTTGACTAATCCAAAGCCTGACTATACTTAGTTTGGGTTTTAGCTTATTAACTTGTTTGGGAAGGCAGAACGCTTGCTCAAAGGTGAGGAGCTTTTTAATAAGGAGACTGTACAGTGTCTGCAATCTGCTTTTTCTCTGACTTCTCCACCTGGATTGCAAGTACTGCTGGAAAAGGAAGGTTGGGACATGATTCAGGTAACCAAGGTGTTAACTCTGAGGTTGCCAAGCTATAGCCCATACACCAGATGCATCTTCTGGCCCGCTTGCTCTTGCCCTCTTTCTTGCTGCCCTGCAGGTGCAGTGAGGTCTGTGTTGGTGGCACAGGGACGTGTCTGCCTCTGGGGATATCTGAGGAAGAGTTTTCTATACAAGTGGATGGCATCATGGCAAGTGTGTATGTCCCCAAGCATGGAGGGATGCGCACATCCGCGTAGCAAGAAGTACATGACACGTGCCCTGCCTTGTCAGGTAACAGGAATAGGACACCCCTTTGCTGATCATTTGGTGATCACTCCTCCGGCCAAACAAGCTCAGTGAGGTGACAAAATGTCCTTTTTTAAGACTTTGTACTAAAAGGCCAGGTTGGACGGGGCTCGGAGCACCCTGCTCTAGTGGAAGGTGTCCATGCCTGTGGCAGGGGTTGGAACTGAGTGAGCTTTAAGGTCTTTTCCAACACAAACCAGTCTGTGATTCTATGGCATTGTCTGCCCTACCACACTGGTGTGTCTTTGCATACCAGCCTACGAATGCATGGGTGTACCCCTATGGAAAACAACCCTGGGGTTAATTGTAACCATGGGGTAGAAAATGAATCACCAATTAATTCACTAAGCTAGTTCTATTAACTAGTGCCATAATGAAAAGTGGACCTAAAACCTTTGTCATCTGTGTTACCTCTTGATTACAGCAGTGCGTTACAGTCTTTTTCAGTGAATTGAATGATCTTCCAAACCCCAATTAATTCCCGACTGTCATCATAGGGCAATTTCAGTTATTTGGAGTGGCTTGGTCAGCACATCTGCTTGCAAAGGTTCTTATCCTCATCACTGTAGGTTTACATGGGACTTTAGATTTCTATAGGGAAACTCCCTTGCACATATACAAGAGCCATCCCTAGCAGGAGCATCACTAACAGCTACAACCTGACTGAAGCCCTCTCCAGCTTCTCCAGCTTGGGCAGGAAGGAGAGCATTCCCTCTGGAGTCGATCAGATCAATGCAGGTATCCTGACAAAGAGCCCCATGTGTCCCCTTTCATAAACAGGGTATTCTCTACTTTTGGAAACCCAGAGTGTTTCTTAGGAACTACTTTTCCTAATACATTTTCAAGGCGTTTTGACCAGGGGAGCAGACAATTGGGCAGGTTTTAGTGCATTCGAAGCTTTTTATCCTTCCAACTGGAGCACCTGTGAGAGTAAAAGAAGGGGAAGTGGAGGGAATCTGGGTGGGAGTTTCCTTAGAAACTCTTCAGCAGAGAAGCTGAACAAACCCCTTCTGTGCTGTAGTTTCAACCTTCATCATCATGAGGTGGAGCAGAGCCTTCCTATGTGAACCCAGGGACGGGGCTTTTATTCCCTTTCCATCTTTTTACTTCTTGGCTTAGCCCTGAGCTTTCGCTGTTGCCTTTTCTTTCCCTGAGTGGCAGTTGTACTTCGCTCCCTCTGGATAGCGTGTCCCATCACACCAGCTCACTGTGAGCTCTCTGTTCAACCCGTCAGCCCTTCAGCTTAGTGAAAACGAAGAGCAAGGTTTCCCAATACTCCCAGCGTGGCACCAGGAAGTTCAAGAGGGGAATGGGAGCTGTGGGTGAATTCACAGGGTTAGTTAAGAAGTTGATGTTCACCACCACAGCGGCTAAGGTGAGAATGAATTCATCCCTGTGACTCTCTTCTAAGTGCTACCTGCAACCCTTGGTTGCCACCTCATTCCCTTGCTTGCGTGCTACTCCTGAGGTCTTCAGCAGACCGGATCCTGGCTGGCACAGGTTTTGGGGGGATACCAATGAGTTTTACTCTTTTTATGTTCTTTTCTTGGTTTAATCCTGTTAAGATCCTCTCTTATCGCAGCAAAGTGGTTTCTTAGGGCTGCGGTGACCAGCTTTATCTCCCGAGCACCCACATCTCTCTGCACCCTACTTGCGCATCACACAGCTCAACCACCTCTGTGAGCGCAGCACAGAGCAAATGGAGGAGACAGAGAAGGTCGGAGGGAGATGGGGCTCTGGAAAGCAACCAGGCAGTGGCAGCTGTCAGCCTCCAAGTGTTTCCCCTGTTCCTTACAGTCTCCTCCAGCCTCTCAGAGCTGCTGTGTGGGAGGAAAGAGCAGCACCAGCAGCTGGAGGAAGGTGGGAGGAGTGGGAGGAAGAAGAGGGAAAAGCACCTGGGGGCTGAGAGCCAGGCTCGCTGCCTGCTCCTTGTGCAGCCCCTCCAGCTGTGCTGCTCTCACCCACCCAGCAGCTGAAGGGGATAAGGAGCAGGCAGTGGTGTGAGCAGTGGCTTGTGGGGCAACCCCCCCCATCACCCTCACCGTGTTTCTGCCTTCCTCCATGCCAGGAAAAGAGCCATTACTGGTACTGAGCTTCCCCAGCACTGCCACTGCCTCATTCCCTTTATCTCTATGTTAATGAATGAGCAGCTGAAGCAAAGGAGTGTCTAAGGGCAAAACTGTTACTGCCTCCTCTCTGGACGTATTTGGACTTGGATTGATGGTCTGTCCTACCAGGAGCAGGTAAGAACTGTCCCATCCCAGTACACCTGGCCTATCCCACAGACTGTCCCAGTATCTTCCCTGGGGAATCCATGTGGTGCAAGGGCCTCAGGTCTGTTTGAGGCTGGGAGCACCACGTTTCCCGAGTGGCCCCTCCTCTGCACCATTCTCTTGATCTCCACTGACAGAATCGGGTTTGGGGGTCCCACTTGCCGCTTTTGTGTGCCAGCCTTGGCCCTGTGCTTCCTGAGAGCACAGGCTTGTGCCCTGCAGCACTGGAGCATCCCAGATACCCACACAGATACTCCGTTGCCCATCCATGGAGGAGCAGCCCCACCACCATCATCATCACCATTACTACTACTGCGGCCACCACCACCACCACCCGCAGAGCGCCTACCTGCCGCCGCCCGACGGCCGAGCCCAGCCCAAGCCGCCGCTCCGACACGAGCACAAGCACGGCGGCCCGCAGCACCAAGAGGCGGCCAAGCGGAGAACAGGTACGGGGCAGGGCGGCGGGACGGGGCCTGTGACCTTCGCGGGGCGGCGGCGGCGGGGCCTTCCTCCTCCTCCGCCGCCTCCTCCCCCGGCCCGGCTGGAAGCTTCTCCGCCGCGCTGGGGCAGCTTCCTGTCCGCCATGTTGGGGCCGGCGCGGTTGCGGGAGCCGCGGGGCCCGCCGGGCACGTGGGGCCGGGCCGCGCCGCACCGGGAGCGCTGCCCATGGCCGGGCCTGGCCGGGGGGCGGTGGGGGGGGCGAGGAGGCGCCGGGGAGAACCGATCAATGACTCGGAGGAGGCGGAGGGGCCTGCACCGGGGGGGTCTCTCGGTCGCTTCCTCCGCGGGGTTCGCGGGGTTCTTGCCGAGCCGGCAGAGAGGCTGCGCGGAGCCCGTGAACGGCACCGCGGAGCTCCGGAGAGGGGGGAAGCTGCTCCCGAGCCCCCACCTCACCCTGGGGCGCTGCCCGGCCGCTGCGTCCTGAGAAATAGGCGCATTTAGAGGGGCCTGGGGAGGTTCAAAGCAAGTGTGTGATTGCGGCAGCACCTAAAATGCCGTATAAATATCTGAATTGTGTGGCTTTCCTTGAGATTTTCATTTACATAACGACGGAAGGGCCCTGGCCGGCATCGGGAGCGGGGCTGGCGGCGCCGGAGCCACGCACGCAGCCTCGGGAGCGGGGGTAGGGAGGGACCGGCCCCGGCCAGCGCTAAAATAAGTTCCCGAGCAAAAATAAGTTGAGGAGTCATTTCGCTGTTTGCAGTGTGCCCGGGGTTCCAGTGCGCGCTTGCTCTGACACCCCTCCCTTTTCAGCTATGAAACCAGCCGTGGGGCTGCCAGATCCCCCTCACCTGCGCAGTCCGGCATCCCTTTTCTTTAGCTTTCCTCCTCTAAACGTTTGGTCACTGCTCCTCTGTGCCCAGGCCAGAGCCAGCTGTGCCAGACGTTCATTGGAGAAAACTCAGGCAGCTGAGTTGTGAATGCTTGAAAATTGGAACTAGAAACTGCTGACACACTGACTTACTGAGATGGATTTTGTTCTTCATTTCATTCTTTTGCTCCTCATCTGCAGTGGTCTTATGACCATTCTTATTGTTTTGTTGCATTACCAAGTGGTGTCAGAAGTCTTGAGTCATACAAGGTCAGCTGTAACACGTTGCTCTTGAGAAAGGCTTCCTCTCAAATACTTGATTTTTGTTAGTCCTTGACTTAATCCCATCCCATCAGTGTTCTGCAGGATGAAGTATTCATGGTTAACGTGGTTACAGTAAAATCCTTTTTGATCCCTCTCAGCAAACTCAATTGTGGAATTTCTGTAAAGATTCCTATAAGGATTCTTCTGTTCCCGACTTACCCAGAACTTGAGCAGTTACATCTGCCAGACATCTGAGGCTCCAGGATGTGAGGATAACAATGATTTCTGGTATAGCAGTTAATTTCAACAACATTGGCAACAACAAAAACATTCTTTTTCAAGCTGGAAGTTTGCCTGCTGTCACTCTTGGGGGAGTGACTTGGAGCCACCGTGGCTGTAGATGAAGCCTGAGGTGGGTCAGTTGTTGCAGATGTCAGGCTTTCCACCCTCGGGAAGGAGGATGGATGAGTCAGAGGAGGAGTAAGGATATCGCTCTTCCTGGAGGAGTGGGTCCCTCTGCTCCATTGTCAGCTGGAGTGTTTGTTGAGCTGGGTGCAGAGTCCTCTTCCCATCTCTTGGTGCAGTTTCAAGGCTTCTCTTGGGCCATCGTAGCCAAAGTCTTTGAAAGTGAAAGGTCTCTGACCAGACGTTTTGCAAAGAAAATGAAACAGGCAGGAAGTTGAGGTGGTTCTGGACTCTTCTGAGCTTCCAACTCCTTGAATTGCATGCTCCAGATTCACTTTAGAACCATAAGGCCTAGAAATGAACTGCAGAAGGAGGAAGGAAAGCTGAGTGTACAGCATAATCTCATGGCTTGATGAGTTGGATTGCTCAGCAAGTGCTTTATTCCTTTTGGTCTCAAGCTAGGAGCGGGTCTCCCAAGGACAAGTTTCTTGGTGGGCAGGAGACCAATCGCTGGTAGTGGTGAAGGCTGATTGCAGGGATGTGGTTCTTCCTACTTTTATCACCTTCTCAATGTTAAAGAGCACATGTAGGGAGGTGTTGGTTGCTGTCTTGAAGTGAAGGGATGCTGGCACCCTTTCTTCCCTCCTCCTTCCAACTGGACTTGCACATGTCCTCTTGGAAGGCTGTTTTTTTAGGTTTTCTTAGGGATTCTTTTCCCTGTTTACTGGAGATGGCATTTGGGAGAGAAGGGTGGGAAGGAGGGCTGCTGGTGTTGCAGGCCTGGGAGCTGATGGGGATGATACGAGTTGGCTCTCGTTCACTGTATGGATTCCGAACCTTAACAAGTCTCATAGCAAAGGCAGCAGATCCCTCTGTCTTGAAGCATCCTGGGAATTGCTTTTTTTCCTCTGCATGACCTGGAAACAGTAGCTGATGAAATAGCTCTCCACCTTGCCAGTGGCCTTCAGTACAGTCCATTTGCCTTATCTAGTATCTGAATAGTCTTTTGCTGTATTTTGTCATCTATAGGTCACCCTGTTGTATGTGTGAGTCAGTGGCTGCTGATACTTTCTGCTTAACCCTTTGTGCTGTGGTTCCCAGCAAATAAGTGTTTGCTTTTGTACATGGGAGACTAAAGGTCTTCCTATTTAAAAATGTCTGCTTGAGGAAAGTGGATATGTTTGGGGCTGATTACAGCTTTCTGCCATCTGAAGTTTAATGTTTCACATTCTAATTCTTGCCTTTTGTTGTTTTTGGCTTCCTTCTAGGCTATGGAGAGCTAAATGGTAATGCAGGAGAAAGAGAAGTGTCATTAAAGGGCCTGTGCTCTGATGAAACCACCACCCCAGGATCCAGGGTACCCAATGGCAGCCAGCAGCTTGTAGACACTAACGTGCCCCCAAAGCAGACTGTGAAGGCCAGTGCTTTGGGGAAAGCTGGAATCAAACCCAAAAACTTCATTCAGAAAAATAGCATGGACAAAAAGAATGAGAAGTCCTACGAAAACAAACTTAGAGAAAGCCAATCCTCAGACAAGCCAGAGGGAATGTCTATTCCAAACGGTGTGGTAACCAATAACTCCAGCTATATCACCAATGGCTACGTAGGGAAAGGGGCCGATAATGATGGAAGTGGCTCTGAGAGTGGATATACTACGCCTAAGAAGCGGAAAGGCAGGCGCAACAGTGCCAAGGGCTGTGAGAACTTGAATCTGGTTCAGGACAAAATAATGCAACAGGAGGTCAGTGCACCAACCTTAAAACAGGAACTGGAGAGTTTCAAACCTGATTATAGTGAACAAAAGGGGAACCGAATTGAAAATACTAAGCCAGTTTGGAAATATGAGGCTGGAGCTGGTGGAGCAGGACGGGGAAAGCCTGGGCTTGGGGATGTACAGCGAAAAAACTCGGATGCCAAACCTGGGATTAGCAGCAAGAAGTTTGATGACCGGCCCAAAGGGAAGCACGCGTCATCAGCTACATCTAAAGAGGATTCATGGACCTTATTTAAACCACCCCCAGTTTTTCCAGTGGACAATAGCAGTGCTAAAATCGTACCCAAAATAAGTTATGCAAGTAAAGTTAAAGAGAACCTCAACAAAGCAGCTCAAACCCCATCCACATCGTCTTCATCATCTTCATCATCTGCCGGGGAAACTCAGGCCAAAACATCAAGTCGACTGTCCCAGGTCCCCATGTCTGCTATGAAATCTGTTACTTCTGCTAGTTTCTCGAATGGGCCCATCCTGGCAGGGACAGATGGAAGTGTGTATTCCCCAGGGACCCAGCCACTGCTCTCCTCTGCTGCTAGTACTGTACCATCCACCTCCTCTGAGTCAGGACCCCAGGACATGAGTACACCTTCAGCAGCTCTCGAACAAAAGAAATCTAGCCTTTTTATCTACCCTTCGAATATGCAAACTGTGCTTCTGGGTACAACCCAAGCCAGTTTCCCATCGCAGACCAATCAGCAGAACCTGGGAGATATCTTCCAGAACCAGTGGGGTTTGTCTTTCATCAACGAGCCCAGCGCTGGACCCGAAACTGGTGTGGGGAAATCTGCGGATAATCAGTTAATGGAAGTGACGTTTCAAGGGGAATATCCTGCCGCTTTGGTTTCACAGTGTGCTGAAATCATTCCCTCAGGAACTGAACAACCTGTGTTTCCTAAGGCTTATGAGCTGGATAAACGGACTAGCCCTCAAATTCTTAGTGCTATTCTTAAGCCTGGGACTGCTGTTGAGGGTGGTGTCTTAGCTTTGGAATCGCATCACACAGGTGACCTACAAAAGGCAGACACCGGTAGCCAAGGTGCTTTAGTGTTTCTTTCAAAAGACTATGAAGTAGAGAATCCTCTGGCCTCTCCTACGAACAATTTGCTAGCCTCCGCCAAAGAACAGAGGTACCAGAGAGGCCTAGAAAGGAAAGATAGCTGGGGTTCTTTTGACCTGAGGGCTACTATTATGTATCACACTAAAGGTAATGGCTTCACTTGCTGCCTAAGGGCATTTTCTCTGTTATGTTGTTATTTTAAATGCAATATTCTAACGTGATCTATTCTTTACAGCAGCTGATTGCTTCTAAAATGAGCTTTTTGCTTGGGTATCTCTAACAGCAGTAGTGGTTTGGGGAAGTTATTCAAACGGTTGTTTAGTTAATGTTCAGAGGTACTTGTTTCCCTCTTCTGTGGACAAGGGTAAATGATGATACAACACGTGTGGTTTACATTTTAATTCCTGTGGAAGAAGCACGTCCTCCTCGAGCTTCCAGCATCGGAAGGAGTTAAATGTGTAGGTTCACCAGTTCTGTTCCAGCTTTACCAGGTGATATTCTGTCACTGAAAAGGCTTCATAGTCTGTACTCACACCTCTACCACCAAAGTGTTGCAGCTTCTCCCCTGGGCAGATCAGGCCATGAAATCACAGCTTTGAAGGAAGACAAATTATTCCTACAGCTTTTCATGGTGTGATTTAGTTTAATTTCCTGAGCAAACCCCCCACCCCTCTTTTCTCCTGCCCTCCTGGAATACTGGAGCAACAGCAAGACAGATCTTTGCTTATCAACTCTTCTGGAAGGTGCAGATTGAATTCTCTCATTGTCTTTGTAAGCCAAATCTTTCAGATGATTTTGTTGCTTTCATGGAGTCCTTTGTAGTCCAGCTCCTTTTTGGTTTTTTTTTTTTTTTCCCCTGTTTTGGTTGGTTTGGTTTTTTTGAGACTGAAATGACTCAAACATGATAGAGATGCCTTAAACTGGGAATGTAGAGAAGGGAGCCTGTGGCTGCCTTGTGTTTGGTTTCAGCCTCAGCCCCAGCAGCAGTGAGGTCTTGTGGCAGTTCTTGGCTTTTGGGTTTGGCTTGGTGTTACAGGAGCCTGGCTGTGAGTTCCCTTTTGGCACAGTCTTGACAACACAGGGGCAGTTCCTATTTTTTATTCACTCTTTCCTCTCCCTGCATCCATCCCCTTATCCTGAAGGGGAAAGGGTGATCACCCATTTCTTGTTTGCTGTTCCACATACATATGTGGATAATGTCTGGCATTGGCAAATTTGCTGTGTTTTGACCTACTGCTAAGTTCCTAAATTACCTGTTTACAAACCCTTTGTGTAGCAGACAGGACACTCAGATGCCTTCCTTTAGTAATAGCAAGCTCAGTCACTTAAAAATAATAACTCCAAATGTGTTTTTTTCCAGGTCATCTCACTCATGATGTTAACGTTTTAAGCTCTGGCATTCTTGAGAACAGCATTCATCAATTGATTTTTATCTGGGTCCTCTACCCTGTGCTCAGTCTGTTCCAGTATTAAAGCAATCTTTCTGTTCTCATTTCTTGTGACTGCCTGCAGTCTAAATCCCAGTTTCCCATCAGAAAATGGGGGTACCAGGAAGCATAGCATAGTCCTAGGCAGTCCTTTTCTTGAGTTTGCAAATTTTCCCAACCTTTAAGTTCGTTTCTCTTTGGGTTTCTCAGCCTTTTCTTAGCTTTCTTGTAGGAAAGCAGCTCTGTACAGCTGCAGAGACTCATCAGCTCTCCCTTTCTCACTAGCAGTGTGAAAAGACAGACCCCAGTAAAACAATGGTAACAACAGGAAAATAAAGAACACTCCCTTCCCATGTGCTCTCTTAAGGAGGTGTTAACTTCAAAGTCTGGCTGTGTTTAGTTCTTCTAAATGCAGGCGTTAATTACATTCATTGGCAAGAATGGACACCTAAAGCACTCTTTAAAATACTCTTTTTCTTCTCTCTCCATCCTTGTGCATGTGAATGCTCTTGCTCTGAGCATCCAGAGCAAGCACCCTTGTGATGCCCTGGGGAAACAACCCCACCCCTCCTCTGCCCATTCTTTGCTGTGCCTGTGCCACCTTCAAGGTGTTACTTATGGGTAAAAGATGATGGATGTTTCTAATCAGTGCTGTCATTAACACACTGATAGGGGTGCTTCAAACAGCTTGGGCTTGTCTTTCTCCTACTTAATCTTCAGATACTGATTCACAAAGCAGGAGATAGTCCAAGCCCAGGTCTTAGTATCTCTTCTGTGGTGATGTAGGGGTGTTTCTGGCTCTGTTGGGGTGAGTTGGGTTAAGGGGTAGGGAGAGGAATGGTGCCTTCTGCCCCATGCAGATGGAGATAGCTGTCCCGTCTTCATCGCGGTGACCCTGCAGCCAGAGTCCTACAGAATGTCCAGAAAACGCTGCTGCTGGTGTGCTCACAGGGCAGCAGTGCAGTGGTTAATTCCCACACCATTCCCTCCGTTTATCTTGGGCTGTTTTCCTAAGGTTCTGCTCCTGGCCAGCCAGTTCGTCTGCAATAGGAAAGGAACGATTTCACTTGCTTATTTTTCACAAGCTGCCTTCTCTTCCCTGCGGGTTTGCCTGGGGCAGTGTTTGAGTGTCCCGGGCAGTTGGATCCTCAGATTGTTTGATTTTGATTTCGAGAGGAGGGTGAACTTCTCCCTCTTCAGATCGATCTGTTTGCTTTTGAGCAAAGTCTCCATAGTTTGATCTTCAGATCTGCCCTGCCTCTGGGGTTATGGACACAAAGAGAA
Organism: Micropsitta finschii; assembly: GCA_034783455.1. Taxonomy (NCBI): domain Eukaryota; kingdom Metazoa; phylum Chordata; class Aves; order Psittaciformes; family Psittacidae; genus Micropsitta; species Micropsitta finschii. Next base: position 31,026 of record JAVHNF010061814.1, read on the forward strand.
ACGATTGCAGAGCAAGGATGGGGCAAGCATGGAGCACTGGTGGGGTCCTTGTGTGTTCCCTACCCTGAGCTACTTGTGTGCAGTAGTTCAATGCAAGGATGAAGCTCTGGGTGTTGTTGCAGTGAGGAATGGGCTCTGGTGTGTGTGGTTGCAGTGTCTTGGCCTGTATATCGCAAGCTTGCCCCCCTTTTTGTGCTGCTTGTGTCTGTAGCTTTGATCAGGTTGTGTGGTTCTTCATCTTGGGCTGCACATAAGCCATGGGAAAGCCTCTAACTTACTCAACAGCTTTGTTCCAGCAAAGCAGGTTTTCCTGTGCATGGTTGCCCAGTGATTGCAAAGGGACATGGTAGATCGTAATTGCTTCACAGCTTCCTCCCAGTACCTAAAGGGGCCCGACAAGAAATCTGGAGAGGCACTTTTTACAAGGGCATATAGGGATAGGACAAGGGGGAATGGATTTAAACTGACAGAGGGGAGATTTAGATTGGGATTCACCCTCCTCTTATTCTCTTGGGTGCTTTTCACGTGTTTTCTTCTGTGCCCCTGCTTTGTGCCTTGCTTTTCTTCCTTTTTAAAGGGCAGGACTACCCTGCTCATCTGATCTGCTTGACTGTAAAACACGATCCTTCAGTGTGGCTGCCTTCATTGACAGCACGTGCCACTCGGTGTTTGTGCTGGTGCCTTGAAACACTCACGGGTGCCATACCTGATTAGCAAGGTAGGTCTGATCCAGTTGAGCACTGGTGGGCCTACTGGTTGTATCTCAGCAGGCTTAACTTCTATTGAAATCAGTATCTTACTCCTTTAGTCCTCCTCTTAGAGACAGCTGGATGAACCGTTTCATATCAGAGTAATTACCAACACTTTGCAAGATTTCATCATATTTGGGCATTTGCAGTCTCCCAGGCCATGCTGTCACTAACACCATGCTCTATGTGGCACACTGTGTAAGTGGGAAGCTCAGTAATTTGCTTTTCCTTACCTAAAAAGCAATTAAGATCTGCACTTCAGCTGCACAGTAGCAAAGACCACATAGGTGGAGGAGAGGAAACTGCAGGGTGTTCCTCTTCTGTCGTGCCCCCAAGTTTCTGCCTGCGCTGCTGCTTTGTTCCATCTCGGTCATGCCAGCATCGCTGCTCGCGCGAAGGAGCAGAAGAGCAGCATGGAAAATGGAGCAAGGCAGCGTGGGCCAGCCAGGAGTGGTGTGCACTGCAGTGGTGAACTGGGTCAGAAGAAATAGCAGAGCTGTGAGTTCAGCAATTCCTATCCTTTACATCAGGAGAGGGGGGGAAGAAAGTGCCTTGGCTTCCCATCCCCCTTGGTGGGAAGGGGTTAGAGCTCAGTCTATTGCTTGTGAGGCCTGAGCTGTGAGGCAAAAGCTGATTTAGTTCTCCTTCAAGTTTCTGCTGTTTCCAGTTGTCAGGATGAGTTGCAGTGTATTCAGTACAGCAGTGAGTCTCCACAGCATTGAACTTTCAGTCTTTGCTTTGTTTCACAGGCAATCCCATAACTTACTCATTGTGTCCTGTAGATAGGAAAACCTGATGAGGATGGTCTCTCTTTATTATTTGTTTTCTAGCACTTCAGGTTAGGGACTATTCTCAGTTAGATTTATAAGAACAGAGTATTGTGCAGACACGTCTGTTTGCAAGGGCAGCCTCTCTAGCCAGGTAAATGTGTGTAAAGGTGCCTGTCTTAACAAGTTATTGTAGAGAGACTTCTTTCTTTCCTCTCCAAGGTTATGTACCAGTCCAGCTATAAAGTTTATTGACCTATGAGGCATCTCAGCACAATTCACCTTTAGTCTGTTCCTCACACCAAAGCCTTTCTCCACCAGCCCTTTGTTCTGCTGATAGTTCCCAGAAAAAGTGTTTCCTCTCCTTGGAGCTCTTTAGGTGGGTATGGCTGGGGCTGTCTGCTGCAGGCAGCTCCTGCAAGCCATGATCCCAGAGAGCTGTGGAGAGGTTGGCCAACAGTAAAAGCATCCTGGAAAACATGAGGTTGGAAGGGGCACAGGAAGTGACCTAGTTCAGCCCCTGGCTGGAGCAGGGCTGGCTTTGATGCTGGGTTGTGCAAGGCCTTGTTGATGGCCTTTTCTCCAGCTGGGTTGGAGGCTACTGAGAAGGAAGCATGCAATTTCCCTGTCCACGTGTCCTGCTTTGGGAATGATGACCTCTGTTGGTCAGGTCTTGACCACCTTGTGCTTTGGAAAGCAGCAGTTTTAGTAACGGAGGTCTGTCCAACCACTGCTGTAGTGGTCCTGGCACTTGTCACAGCACCATGTGACAGTCATAGGTGACACAGCCTGTAATCAGTCCACAACCAGGAAGAAAATTCACTCTAATGTATTGCCAAGTAAAACAGGCAAAATCACAAAATTTCATCTTAAGATTGAAGGAAAGACTTTTTCTCCTGGTTCTGTGTTGCAGTTCACCAAAAAGTTAATGTTTTTATCCTCTGTGGAGTTGTTTCAGTTGGTGAATGTGCTGAACCTATGCTGCTGTGCTGTATCCATGTTCTGCTGGCCAGGTAGAGAGGAGGACCTTGCTCTTGCACTTGACAATACTCAGTAGCAGTCAATATCGCATCCAGTTTTCTGATGGGCTTCGGGTTTGTAGCTTTGTCAGGGTGAGCATCTGCCTGCCAATGTGTCTCTGTGTGTGTGCTTTACAGGACAATTCACAAAACCTTCTCCCTCTCTTTCTAAAGAAGGAAAATCGAAGCCTGAAAGGGTTGGGGAGTTTGGGTGTTGATTTGTTAGGGTTTTCTTTAAAACAGAATTTTGACAACTTAAGGGTTTTTTTTGTGTGTGTTGTTGATAGTATCTCACTGTCTATCTGATTGTCAGGCACATCTTAATACAGGCAGTTCGCAGTCTTCTGGTGTCCCATCAAGTTAAGGCCAAATAGAAGTGCAAAAGCATGGTCTTTTGCCTGGAGATACAGCAGCAAGCAGTGCTTCAGCCTCTGCCTTGTATTTGATGCTCAAACATTGCTCTAATGTGGAAGAGTCAACACCTTGAGAGTGGTTTTCTGAGCCCTGCTTTTGGGGAAAGCTCTTAAAATAGGTGGTGTCCTTTAGTTGTTAGGAAATGATGCATCTAACATCACTGAATGGAAAATGAGCTCTGCTGGAGGTAATTTTAGTAGCTGGTTCATTTTACTTGTGGGGACTCTGCATCTGGTGGATGAGGGAGTCCCTTGCTGGGTTGCTTACATCCATCCCTGGGGGTGGTAGGGGCTGGTTGCTATTCCCAAAACACTTGGGGTTCCCCTGATGGAAGTGCAGTCTGGCTGTTGTTACCCTGACACAGAAATAACAGGCCTCATAAAATTTTGACAGGGGCTTCCTTACAAAAGGCTTCATTGTGCAGAGGTGGCTGGTAATATTCATTTGCCTGCAATTTCCTGCCCCAGGGAGCTTGAGATAGTAGAGGACAAAGAACAGATGAAGTGTTGGAGAAGAGATGCAAACATGGAAGTGATTGATGGAGGTGGCACTCAGCACACATTGTACTGAGGCTGTGACTTCTGTAGGGTTTTTCTTCTTCCTTTCCCATGCTGATTAGTTTACTTGCTACCTTGGGTCGTGTTTCACTGTGCATACCATGTACCTCAATAATCCATTGCTATTCCCTGTTCCCAACCCCTGCCAAGGTTCTGTCAAGAACAGCATTTTTTGTCTACTACTGAAATAGATTTCATCTCCTTGACTAGTTAGAGAAGAAGCTGGAATCTTATTTTTCTTTGGACTTGGGAACAAAGAAAGGAGCAGTGGCCACTTGCTGAAAAATCTTTTGATAAATGAATACAAGAGAATGTAAACCACTTGCAATATTGCTTCTGAAAAAGCAACTTGTAAGTATGAAAATATAAGAATATGTATGCTACTAAATAGAAGCTGAAATCTTGTGTCATACCTTGTTAATGGTATGGCATCAAAATCACAGACTTTGGGATATTTTTCAATGAAGGCAAACAACATGCATGCTTTTAAAATTAGAACAGCATAGATAAATACACGTGAGTATAGGAACAGGTATTAGAGACATTACTATCCCTGTTCTGGCATATACAGCAAGACACAGTGACAGGTTTCACAGCCAACAGTTAATGTTTCCCGTAATTTCAAAAGCTAGGAAAATCATGTGGCTAGCAAGTCTATCAATGGTGTGACTCAAAAGGTAAGATCTTAATTCTTTTTCTTTGCAACTGATGACATATGCACTTTCCATTTTTGTTGAGAAAAATGAAAGTGGAGTAACATCTAACAGTCATTGTCTCTCATTATTATTGGCATTAAAAACATTTATATTCCTTAGAAATGCTTAGAAGTGTTTGAACAACACATTTTTAGACAAGATTTGAATTCCAGAGTTACAGATTACTAATGTGAGACATTAAACCTGTAGTTAAAAAACCTCCACAGAAGCACACAG
>JAVHNF010061816.1:1473-12770 GCA_034783455.1 Micropsitta finschii
GCTTAAACCGCGACGGTTCTTTTTGGCGCCCGACGTGGGGCCCAGAAGGGTTGAGATAACGACAGATCTGACCGGAGTGTGTCTAATCGTACTTGTGAAAGGCGCTTGTGACAATGCCGATTTATGGGCTCTCAAAGTTGTTTCTCTGGATCAGTTCAGGGACACCAGAGCAATTGGGAAAGTTTATATGATGGGGTCAGGGTGTGATACACACTGTTGGTATTCTGATCCCGGCTAGCGACAAGCCCAACTTACACAGGGATGAAACTGCTAGCAGTAAGGGCATAACTGATACATACTTGTCTACCCTGATCTCAGTTTAGCTTTGGATCAGTGATGACAGCCCATTATGCAGTATTTTCTTCTGCTGGGCAATCCTGAGTGCTTTGTATACATTATTCTTAATTGCGCTCAGACAATGTGTCTGTGCATTAAAGCAAAATGGCACCAAAGTCTAAGTGCGCTGAAAGTGAGGTTGGGAAAACACTACGGAGAACTGCTCTGTCTGTTTGTGCCAGCCCTGGCTCACAAGCACAGTCACTCTCTAGCTTCTCTTTTTTTCCCTGTTTCCTGCCCAGGAAAACAGACGTGAGACAGGGAGAAAGAGTAGCCTGTGAAGTGACATAGGGAGTTTTTAAAAGAGCAAATGCGTTTAAAGTATACACATCCAGTTTCTGCCTGTGATATTGTTTCATTTAGATCACTAGCAATGAAGAGAAAAAATCCACGCAGTTGTCCTTGTTTGTGTTTTGCCTTTAAATTTTTCCCCTGTGTCAGCCTGGGTAATGGAAATCCTTGAGGTCAACCTCACTTTCAGGCCTTCTCTTGCTGCTAAGTAAGGAATGCTGCAAAGGATTGCTCTGTTTTCAAACCACTGTTATTATTTAAATTTGATGTGGAAATGATCCATTGGCTTTGAGTTTGACTGGAGCTTGTTTTTACAAATGGTACCACCAAGTTAAGGCAGCCATGGCATTTCGGATCTCCTGGCTCCATCACTTTGGATGTGCTGCTCCTGAAGCTTGCAGTGGAAAGCCTCCCTCACATGCAGAGCAGGGCAAGGAGCAAGGTTTGCCCTGCAGGTGATGATGTTGCTGCGAGCCATAATTGCAGCCCTGGGTAAGGTTTCAGCAGCCACCACTGCCCTCTGACTGCTCAGTGGTTAGCTCGTATAGCCAGGATTTTGGATGGCATGTTTCTGCTTCATAAAAGAGGCCACGCAAAGAGAAGAAACTATTTTCTTTGCTTCCTGCACACACCTAGTGACGCTGCTTTAATGGCATGATCTGTGCAACACACGTTACTCATGTCTGTTTGTCTGTTTTGGTTTTGGCCTTCAAATTGTTTCAGAATTGTACGGCTGCACATATGGACTCACTGTTCAGTGTGACTGAGAAGAAACATAAATCTATAGGTCACCTTAGCCACCAGCCAGTGTTGGGTTCTACTTTCTGACTGGCCTACATTAATCAGGTATCCCACTCTTTCAGCTGTAAATCAGGCAGCTGATTAATAATCACAGTGAGAGAGATAATTAGTACTGGCATGTAGCTGTTTTATGGATCTCTCTTTTCTGGGAGCCAAATCCAACCATATGGAAAAATGTAGCTGAGACACTATAAATATGATTCCACTTACACAGTCAACTCTTCTGTTTTCTGTTATCACAGCAGTGTCAGCACAAGGAAAACAATGAAAGTGAAGAGATACTGTTGCAGATTTTATTACAAGTTTGAGGGCTTGAGGCTTTTTTTTCTTCTTCAAGGACACTGTGTTAATCTGAAGAAAGAGGGCCTGAGTTGTGTTCATTTATGCCTGCCACAGTTATTTAAGAAATAACTTCAGTGCTCATACTTGAAGAGCTCTTGGTCCCCTTTTAACTATTTCTGGCAGAGTTAGAAAGATGTGCCTTGTGCTTTGTATCATGATGACTTGTCTTCTCCAATAAGCCACATCTTAAACTGTGTCAGCTCTCTCTGCATTCAAAGTAACGTCTGCTGTTCATTGCTGTTGGATTGATGCTGTTAACTGGGTGTCTGCAGTGCAGCCAGCAGCAGCGAGTGAGGATTTCCACAGAAAGTGAAGGCTTTTGGTAGTGAAATGCAGATGGGCACCAGGCAATGGATGAACCCATGCAGCTGGGAATCTTTGGGGAAAGCTACTTCTGATCGTCAGGTTGATCCTCATGCAACCCACCAGAAATAGAAAAGGAAGATGTGTGTTTGAGGACCCGTTCACAAGGCTGGTTCTCTGGTTTCAGCTGCTGAAACTTTACTGGCATGGTGAAAACAGAGGCAAACAAAATAAAATGTGGAGTAGGAATACCTCTTATATTCTGAGTCTTTGCAGGATATCTGTAAGGCAGATTGTCTTTTGAGAACAGCAAACAATTCACTTCAAAGCCATTTCTTTGTGTTCATTTCATTGCATTAAATTTTTAAACCATTTTAAAAACTGTTCTGTTGATATTCATAGGCTGGATTGGTAAATATGACCTTACTGCAAGTGGGAGATGTCAAGGGCAAGTTCCCAAAATGCTGCATTGGAGAAGTTTAGGTCGGCTGCAAGAGGGAAAGGCCTTTGTGGTTCTGCTTCCTATGCAATATAAAGGAGAGCACCCGCCACAGTGTGGGATGCTCAGGGGTGAGGAAGTCACACCTCTTTTTTGGGAAGGAATAGGAAAATGCCTGCTGAAGTGGAGGCAGGAGAGCTCTTCCTTTCTGTTTTACACAATAATTGTTGCACTCTTGCCTTGGAATAGGTGCTCCAAGTAGCTTTTTGTTGGTCTTTTGAAATAGTTGACCAACCTTCTCTTCCATGAGAGTATTTTCTTTTGAGACACCTCAATTTGCTTGTGAAAGGTTTCAGAAATAACTTCTGCCACAGCTATTCCCATCCGAACTTTAAGGCATATATAAAGCACAGTTGCATCAGTATGATGCAGTTTGGGCTTGGGTATTTTTTCCCATCTTTAAGAGAAAAGATGTCAGAAGTGGCAGCAGTTAAATGATGGTAAATCATAATTTAGTGCTAAAAATTATTTTTGATTCAATTGTCTCTCATAAAAAGCCAATACCATAAAAGAAATTAAACTGTTGCTCTGAAGCTGATACAGAGAGATCTGTGACTCTTTTTCATCTCGTCTTTCTGTCCTAGGAATTGCTTCCATAAATCATTTCTCCTCCAAGGCCTCTGTTCAGTGTACTTCTTTTTCTGACACTTAACCCACTAGCATTGTGTACTATATGTATTATGCATTGCCTTTTGTGCATGCCATATATTATGAAGAGCTTTCTATCCCTAAGGGTTTCTGCAGCTATTTCTGTGAGTTCGTCCTACAAGGCACTTTCACGAAAGTCGCCAGCTAGCCTTTGCTACGAAGGAAGAGATAATAGTAACTGCAAGTAGGGCAAGCTCATTAGATTATGATTGAAAGGCAGATTTTTCTTTATTTTAATGCGGTGAATGAGGTTATAGAGGGTGGGCACTGGGCAGAAGTGGTGCTGGAAAGAAGTTGCAGAGAGGTGCTGTGTCCTTCTGCCATTCTGTGTCTTCAGTTATTTTATAGCTTTAATTAAATACTGACTCATGAAGAGCACACACTGACCTTTAATTTCATTCAAGTGACTTTCTTTAGCAAATCTTAAGAAATACAAGCCATGTGTGGTCCTGCCTTTGTTGTCTAGGATGAATATAGAGCAGGTAGTTGGGACTACAAGTAGGCTGTTTCAAAGTAGGCTTGTAATTGGCCTTTTGTAATTCTGTATCTTCAGCTTTTCTGGGAACATGCACCAGAAACAGAAGGTTTTGTCACTGCAGAGGCTGAGTCAGGATTTAGGGTTTAGATTTTTATCCAGAACATGTTCACCTTGAGCCTGCAGCCCTTCCTTCATGTGTTGCATTGAAGGGCAGACCCTGCCTGCTGCATGGAAGACCACAGCACTGTGCTCCCAGTGTGACTGCCTTGGTGACTGAAAGTTTTTTCATGGCACAGGGCTTGGTGAGGCACCTTTTATTTCACCAGCAGACCTAGAGAAGCTGTCAGACCTCACCCTGCTCTCCTTCATTGATGAGAAACAAGGGAGAAATGACAGACTGTAACCTCTGGCTTAATTAGCTATCTGTTATTCTTGTCCTCTTTCATTTGTAGTAACTATTTGTACACATGAGTACACACAAGGCTGCAGCTCTGTATTTTCTCTTGACCAGCAGTAGTCTTTCCATGTAAGGTGGTAGCTTAGCTGCTTTGAAGGACAGTTTTCCTCCTTCTTGATTCTGTGTAATCTGGTAAAATTGGCATCTTTCCCTCTTGTTAATAAGCATCTGTATCTGTATTTCATCAGCCCCTGTGATCATCAAAGATTTTACCCCAAGTGGCAAATTATCTTGGCACCATATAATTCCAATAAGTATGTAACATTCAAATACAACTTGTTATCATGTCTTCTTTTCCTTCCCTTCTCCTTAGATGTAAAGGAGCATCCCACTATGGCCTTACCAAGGAACGGAAGAGGCGTTCCCAAGACTGCTCTCCAGACCATGGCTCCAGCTTGGCAGTAGCGGCCCTGGGACCTGAGCTCTCAGCAGCTGCAGCCATTGCCTTAATGACAGATGAGCCAGGGCTGGTGAACCCAGCCTTCAGCCCCACCTCAGAGGACAGCCAGTCGGGTAGCAGCCCTGGAGACCTGCATCGTAGCAACCGAAACAGAAGTAAGAACTAAAAGTAATGGTTTCAGAGCCTGGTGGCCTCTTTCAGCATTTGTCTTCTGTGAAACATACATTGTTGGAGGCTTTAAAACAAAAAGGGAGTGTGAAAGCTTTAATTTTACATAGATTATCAAACTGCACAGACAGTGGCCCAATAGTTTTGAGGTGAAAACCAAATTCGCTTGGCCACAGGCAGCAGCAAGCTGAAGATGGACTAGCTGCACACATGCAAACCACAGGGCTTAAGAAAGATTATTTAGGCAAGTCAGATCAGTTGGAAGAGTAAACGGCATGTGTGATGTGCTGGGCAGACGGTGTAGCTGCATAATGACTTCAGCAAAATATGGTGGCTCAAGTAACCCCCATAGACTGTGCCATGGGCACCTACCCCAAAGCCTGCAGTGAACTGTGCTTGGCAGTTGCCAAGAATTTTGAGGAAAACAAACCTAAAGAAGTGCCTTGAGAGCTTAGGGGATATTTGCTAGCTTCCCAGGGAGGTGCAGCTTGGAGGAGCTGGTCCTGCTGAAACAACCACAGTCAGGAATAAATTGCACCAGGAAACCTTGCCTTGATCCTTCTTCACTCTATGACACTGAACCCAGCTCTGATGAGTATTAGATTTGAAAAATATGGCCTGGCCAAAGGCAGACTTGGAAGCATTAGCAGTGAGTTCAGAGCTTGTATTTGAGGCCTCTGAAGCCAAAATGAACAGCCAAAATGAATAGTCCAAATGAATAGCCCAAGATGAATTTTGTGTTGCACCAGTTGCTTCTGGGACAATGGATGAAGAGCTGAAGAAAGACTAGAAAATGAGCAGCACCATCATCTTGTGTGCATGGGTTTAGAGAGACAAGGAAAGGAAGAGGGTGAGAACACCAGAATGAAATTAAATCCCACTAGTTTTGTTGAGTTTAGAGGGAATGGTTTATTATTAGAGGGTTTGAGGGAATGTTTTATGATTAGATTGCAATGTTTGGCTAGCACACAGAGCTTGAAGAGACAGAACAGCCACAAAAATATCCTCAGTAGGATGGAAAAAAGAGTAACATTCTTTGAAAGCATTATGACCTTCTTTTGTACTGCCTGACACATGTTAAAGTGTGACATAGTTGGTCTATCCCACCTGATAATACCTGAATCTCTGACATGAAATTGTTAGCTGTTGCTGGCAATATTGTTTGCTCCCCCTTGAAAGCATTGCAGGGGTTTGAGGCGGTAGTGTGGGGTTTGGGTGGTTTGGTTGAGTTTTTTTTCCAAGAAGAGTTTTAACAACTTCCAGAGTTTTGGTTTTATTTTCCTTTTTCCTTTCTGAGCTTATAGAGTTTGGAAAGAGCTTCTCCCACCTACATGCATTTTTCACAGGTTTGTTGCTGATTCTTCCTCGACTGAGGATTAGTCTCTCCCAGGCTACCACACTCACAGGAGAATTTTGTGTGTGGCTTTTAAAAAACTGACAAGGGAGGTGACAGTGCCAGGGTGTGGGACAGAGGTAGGATAATTGTACCCAGATTCAAGTGGGTGCAACCTTGAAGTATCAGCTGGAGTCAAGGTGCAAAGGTGATGTGTTGACAGCCTTGCTGTTGATCTTATGCCCAGTTGTATGCCGGCGGCTGCAGGAATGAAGTGGTTCTAGCCCAGAACTGCCAAGCTGTGTTGATCTGATTTTCCTGCCGTTGCAGCTCGACACTTTGAACGCTCCACTATCAGAAGCAGATCTTTTAAAAAAATAAACAAGGCATTCAGTGTTCTTCGGAGGACAAAAAGTGGAAGCGCTGTTTCCAACCAGGCTGACCGGGAAAGGGAGGCTGTTGGAAACTCTCCTGCTGGAGAGGAAGGTAATGCTTCGTTCTCCTTGTGTTATCACTTAAAATAGGCAGGTAGGGAACCCTAGCCACGTGGGAACTGAATGTCTGTAACCGAAATGCCTTTCATGTGGCGGGCTGTGCATGATTAAATAAAAAAGAAATGTCAATCTTTCCTTATTGTTAAAAAAACTGTTACTGACTGGCAGGCAAGAATGCTACTGGGGTGTGTGAGACCTCACGTAGGTCTGTTCTGGAAACAACCTGCGTGCTGCAGTCAGCCCAGTATTTATCATGTGGGATGTGGGATCTGGGCATCTGGGATCTATTACTGGAGCTGTCATTGATTTGCTCTGTCATTTTGTTCAAGAGGCTCCATCAGCATCTGTTTGCCCTCCTAAAGTAAATGGATCACAGCAATCAAACATTATAGGAAATTCATGAGTTTTTGGTTAATGTTTATGAAACGCTGGAAATTCCCAGTGGGCAGATGGTATGAAAGTGCAAAGGACTGTAATTATTCCAGCACTTCTGTGGGATCCTGGGTGACAGACTTGTATTACCTCAGCAAGGCAGGTGATGATGTAAGAATGGTCTGCTCTAAAATATGGGGGAGAGGCAGGTTTGTTTGACATATGTCAGGATGAGGGGTCTGGCAAGCAGTAACACATCATTTGGCATTCTCAAAGCAATAAGCAAATGTTACTAATTGCTTTGGACCGTAATTATGAAGCCAACATTAGCATTCATTCATCAAGAGGAAGTGATGATAAAGTGGGAATCATTGTCTTAATCAAGGTCTGCACTGAGCTTATAATTCCATTGCATGAAGTGCTCGACACCTCACGTCTCTTCCCAGATCAAATGCCCAGAGTGAGGGCTTTAAGAAAACAAAATATCTAACTTCCTTTTGCTCTGTATTTCAAGCTGTCATTGAAACCTATGCAAAATAAGGAAAGACAGACGGCTGCCAAATGCTGTGTTCAGGCATCATTATTCTTGAAGCGGTGAATCAAAGAACAGTGTTCAATATTTCTTCTGCTTTGTTTACTTTTTTCTTCAGAAGAGGTTTACTGCGTTGTTGTGTTCTTGGTACTCGCTCTCCTAGCCCACACACTTGTCGACGTAGCAGTAATAAAACCTAATAATTCAAAATTGTGAACTTTTCCCATAAAAATGATGTGAATATGCTCCCTGGCCTGGAAACATTATTGTTTTAAATAATTAATTAATAGCACTACTGTCCCAAATATTTTATCATTTTTCCTCAAGTAAAAATTTGCAAATAAGTTGTCTACAGCTCTCTTTGAGCAGACAAATGTTTCTCATTCACTTACTTATAATGCCAATTCACTGTAAGCAAATGCTTGCCCTTCCTCGGCTGGAGTGAAATTCTGCATGCCTCAAGTTCATACTTTACAAAAGACACCTCTTCAGGATACAAAAGGACCTCTTCAGGGGCATAGACATTTTCATGAGCACTTTTTACCTAGGCTTATAGATGACATGAGTTCCACTGAAAGCTTGGTTTCATGTCAGAGTGCATGGATGATCTGGATGCCAGCACTACCTACCCAGTAATCCAGTGCAGTTCAGATGCTAACAGAAGGAGGAGTGAATATGGCACTGACCTTTACATTTCCAGTGGAATGAAAAACTCTGTTGTCTCATTTTTAAGGGACATACAATGGGGCCCTGAAGTGGCAGTCACTCCAGGGCCCCATTGACAGTGTCAAGATTCTCATTCTCTCCTTGACTCTGCTTGTGGTTTTATTCCTCTGCACCAAGAATGCCTGTGCACTTCCAAATATATTCTACTGTACTGGAAAAACCAGGTAGGCACGTAATTACTTAATGAGCAGTTACTCTTACGTATGAGATCACAGAAGCTGTGTTCCTGAATTACTATAGTAATTACATTAGCAAAGAATGTATTTTGATTACACAGTTTTGGAATTTGGTCTTTAACAAAATGCATGCAAGTAACTCATAGCAATACAAGTACTTTAACAAAGATCTCTACTCAGTCTTTTGCAACAGGTGCTTTGTGTAATGGCATCTCAAAGGCTCTCTGTTTCTTAGTGTTGGAGAAGGAAATGAATATATTTCTTTCTGTAGCAGTTATCAGCATCCTGCCAGCTAGTAGCTTGTTTCCTTCTTCAGTTCTGTCTGCTTTCTTTTCTATATATTTTTAAATCCTCAGCTGTTCTAAGCAGTCTGCAGTTGGACTCTTGGTCCAACTGAGATGCTGGTAAGACTCTAGGGATAACTAGTGTGCTCTGTCCTGTGCTCACTAAAGGTCCAGTCCAAACCTACTGTAGAAAGGCAGACTCAAGTGTCTGTCTCCCCACTGCCACTCTGCTCTCCTGAGAATGGCAGTGCTTCTGTGGGCTATGGTTCCTGACCTTGGAGATCCCTTCACCCAGTGTGAAAGCTGCTGCAGCCTTGGGCCAAGTATCACAGGTTCATGTCTGAGACCACCTGAGAGCACATCTCAGCCATGCCTCATTGCTCCAGATCAAATGGCACCTCACCACCTCTCTTGTGGCTCCTTTCCTCCCCAGGCTCAGTCAGTGCATGAGCAGAACAAAGCTGAGACTGTGCCAGCTTCATAATGGGCACCGAGTGAAATGACCCCTTCTTGCTGATAACCTCTTCTTGATATACGAGCTGGCAAAGCTCGATGTATGATAGCCCGTTTTCCGAATCCCCTCATCTTAGCTCAAATGTCACTGTTTAATCTGTTTTGCCTATATTTTGGTCAAAGGAGCTCTGAGAACAAAACCATACTGTATACCTATGTATTGGCTGTCAGCATCAGCAGTACTGATGTCAAATTATCTATTTGCACACTGAAAAGTATGCAGGTGCATTTAATCTGAAGCGCCTTTAATCTGAAGTTGATATGTCTGTTGGGCCAGTTCTCAGCTGCAGTGTGACTGTGAGGGTCCATGAGAAGATAATCATTCTTGATGTGGGGTTCAAAAATTGTTCAAATACTCCTGATTCTGCTTAACTTGAAGCTGAATGCAGTACTGGTTCTGGAAAGCTCCTTTGGTCCTCAGGGAAGCTGAAAAATATGATATATAATGGCAAATGTGCTTCTGTTATCATTACAGAGGAGAAATTGTTGCAATCTAATGCTATCTTATACCTGGAGTTGGTGGCAGTCCTGCACTGTGAAGAGTGCTTCATGATTTCCATTTAGACCCTATGTTTTGATTGTTTAAACAACGTCATATGCACCCATTTTTGAATTTAAATGATTCAGGCTTTCTTTGTTCCTCTGTTTAAAAGTTTTGGTGACATTTTTAGCAGAGAACTGGTCCATGTCCAAAATGAAGAAAATGTTAGAAGAGAACAGAAAGTGCAAACACTGATGAGAAAGTGTTTTGGTGAAGGAGGTGTTAAGATTTTCTCATTTTATTAATTTAGTAATTTTTGCAAATAACCCATGCAAAGTATTTGCCTGTAGTGCAGCACCCAAGCTTGAGCTATCTACCTGAGAGTTATCTCTGTAATAACACTTAAAACTAGAAATAGCATTCCACATCTGAAGTAGAAGTTAGGAAAGTTTAAAAAGATGGTTTCATTCTGAGACATGAGGGAAGATGACAGAGACATCCTTCCGGTACTGATGCATTTAAGATGTAATATCTTCTGACTGGATCTACTAGTGTAAATGACCTTGACAATCTACTTAAATGGTAGAATATCTTCGAGCAAAGACTGCTCCGGGGTTGCTATGCTTGTTTGTATCACAGTGGTCTTAGTTTGGCATCACACTCTAAATTTGCTTCCAAGAAAGAGTACAGAGATACATACTCTTTACCTAAACCTATCTCCAAATACAAGTTATAAACCAGCTGAAGCTCGAGGAGGAAAGAATTTGAGAATGCAATTGCAAAAAGCTCTGTACAGTTTTACAGTAAAAGAGAGGTGTGCTACTGGTTTTCAAAACCATTCATCAGTTCCATTCTGCAGTCAAGCCATTGTAAAATAAATTGAATTTGTGATTGCTTGAGGATGTCAGATATTGTTCAAAGTCAAATTCATTCTTCTTAGTATCATGGTGGGTGCAGCTCTACTATCTGTTACTGCTTTGCAGCAGTCAAGGCCAAGGCAGCCCTGGCAGGCACTGGCAGGACCATAGAACAGACTCTTCTGTTGTATGGGTGTATCTCTCTCCTACTGTTCAGTCTGAGCCTTGCTGTATTTTTATATATTTGTATGTATATATGTATAATAGATAAAGACTTCAATGTCTGGGAAAGGTACATAAAGGAAAAGAAAGTAAGTGACACACAGATGGCTCTAGGTATCAACCATTTCATGGCCTTAAGGTTCTCTGTATGCAGGAAAGAAAGTGGCTTATCAAGCCTCAGGACAAGACAGTAGAGCCCAACCAAATTGTGCCTCAGGAAAGCTGCACCCTGCAGGATCCCGTGCTGTTCCTGTTCTCCTCAGATTTAATTCAGTTGCAGTTCCAATTTCCTGAAACAGCTGTTGGAAACCTTACAGGACTGGTTCAAAGCAATCTGCTCTAGGATGATGAGACAGGCAATTTCCAGAAGAGAAAGCTTTGCTCTGTAGCATTTCCTCCACTGCAGACTGATAAACTTTGCCTGCTGTAGATAAGATAGCCACAACTTTTTTGAGACATTTTAGTTGTTCTGGGACTCCTTTGGTGAGACGAATGTCCAGAAGCCAGAAGAGACATTAGAGCTGGCATTACCCCCTGCATCGAACCAGTATCCCTGCAGAATTAATGGAATGCATTAAATCAAA
>JAVHNF010061821.1:16024-29372 GCA_034783455.1 Micropsitta finschii
ACTTCCCTGGGCAACCCATTCCAGTGCCTCACCACCCTTACAGTAAAGAATTTCTTCCTTATATCCAATCTAAACTTTCCCTATTTAAGTTTTAACCCATCGCCTTCTCTAGGGTGTTTCTGCGTGAATGATAAAGTCACAAGTCTGTATGTCTAATCTCAGTCTGCCCTGACACTTGCCTAGGATGATGCCCTGTTCAGTCTGGTCTTCTCTCTGTATTCCAGTGCTAACACTCTCATTTGTTCTGCATTAGTCTGACATTGACTTGTACAAGCTGAAAGAAAGGATCACTATGAAGTACATTCTGGTTAGAAATATACCAGTCCTTTCTCTTGCCAGGACTATTGCCCTTGCATGTAAATCCACCTCACTTACAAAAGTGCTTTCTGAAACAGCAATGAAAACGCCTTTAATCAATCAACATTTAATGACAGTTGAGGTATGAGTAGTGGAGACAAACAGCTAATAACTATTGTTAGTAGCAGCTTATTTTTTTAAAAGATAGAACTTGAAAGTGAAAATGATGAACCTATTTTTCTCATCCAGTTTAAGTGAAAAATCAAACAACAAATGAAACTCGGCATCCATAATGAATAACAAACTCTGCTTCGAAATTCTAATGACTTGAAGCACTATTACTAGTAATGTAAAGCAGAACATCTGGCTAGCTGCATTGCTGAGACCCATCTGTCTAGATCTAAACAGCAATCTCTTAAAAGCCATCAATTCTCTGAAGAAAGCTGTCAATGTTTTAAAGGTCTGACAGGGGGTGTCATTTTCAATCCAGAAGGTAACAAAGCTTTTTCTTATCTTTAGCCTCCACCCAGTGCAAGACATCCAGTAGCAGCAAGCCAATGCCTTAATGTTAAAGGAAGATATGTTTGGGGCTTTATTCAGCCCTTGTTACTGCAGTTCAGTAGCTCGGAAGCACTTGCAAGCTAAGTGCTGGTCAGCCAAGCTAAAAGGCAGTGAACGAGCCTACTGCTGTGTTCATGCTCCAGGAAATCGTGACAGGAGTTAAAGTTTAAAATACAAGTTCAGTGTCCACTCAGAGGCTCCTGAGCATCCAGGCTAAAGAAGATCAGGGATATTGAGAAGCAGGAGACGAGTGAGATTTCTTACTCCTGCCAGTGTCTTTCTCTGGTTCTTCTGCAGTGGAGCTGCAGTGTTTGAGGGGCAACACTGACCCAGCACATCCTGACCCAGGAGGCAAGAAGCACAGCGTCCCCTAGTATGCCCTCCTCTACACCAAATTCCATGAACTGTCTCTCCTGAGACACACAGGAATGGGCTGAGTATGTGATGGCATAGGACTCATGTGAAAAGAGGGGACCTTTGGCAGGAGCCATGTGCTCACCTACTGCTGGCATAGCAATGGAAGGGACCTTCATAGACCCACACTTGTCTCACTGAGATCTGAGCATGGTGGGCTGATCTCTGAGAGAAAGGTGAATTCTTCAGTGAGTACCCAGTAAGAGATTTGATCTATGCATCCACTGCCAGCATGGAGAGACCACCAAAAAGCAGTGTTTGTGTCCTTATTTTAAGCATGTTCTCAAGGAGACCTGCTGGTGTAACAGTGCTCTACAGGCTTTGTTAGGACACAGCAGGGAGCCCAGCTAGGAAGATTTCCAGCTGTTTGATGAGCCATCCACTCAGATAACCACCTTTTAGACAAATCCCTCCAGAGCCTGCAGACAGGAAGATGCAGCCACTGCTGCAGGAGCTTTGGAAACAAACGGCTCATAAACATGGTTTTCATCCCAGAGGTCAAGTTGTTTCAACGCATCTCTGATTCCAGCTGTCCCTTGAAATCTCTGTGCATTATGGGAAGATCAAATGACCTTAGCCTTACTGGAAGTGAGATTGGCAAAGAAAAACAGAACCAGGCACACATTCTGTATCTCATTTTTCATCTCTAGTTCTCTCCGCACTTGCAGAACTTTAGCATAGGGCAAAAGACCACTCAAAAGCAAGTTTTCCCAAGAGGAGGCCAGATAAATCAGGGTGCTAATGCTGCTTTTTCTTATCGTCTCCAGAAACTGCCTCCATGTGGATGGCACTGATTTATTCCTGGGAAAATGGGGGGTCGAGAGAGGTAGTTCTGTTTGTTCCTCTGACTTCATCAGATCAGCATTTTATTCGTAGGGAGAGGTCAGGTGTTACCATCCTCCTTCCTCCCCTCTTTGCAGTGCAGACAGGTGGGCATTCACCATGCCAAGCAAACTGCTTATGGAAGGATCTCTTTCTCTCTCTGTCATGCTCCTTGCTTGCCAGGTTAATCCTGAATAAAATGGAGGACCAACTTCACTGTAAATCTGCTACTTTGGTCTTTCATCAAGATCCCATAGGAAAACAGAGGATGGCAAAGGATGACAGGCATTGCACTGGGTTCACTCAGGCTGCATCAGTGTCGTCTGCTCATGGACTAAGTTGTACCACCCTTTCATATGGGAAACAAAGTAAACTAAGACTCCTTTTGCCTTAACTTGACAGATGAGATTTATCCCCATTTATGGACCAAATGGATAAATCTGGAGGTGCAGACATTAAATGAATTTTAAGGAGTTTGTAACAGTCCTGAAATAAAGCCCAGGACTCCTGCTTTAGCCATCAATACACCATCATTCTGCTATTTGAAAGGAAGGGAATAGGTAGCAGAGAGTGCAGCAGAGCAGATGGGCCCAGGGGAGAAGAGTCTGTCTCTGTATACTGCAGGGATCAAATTCCCATTGGGCCCAGTGGGAAGACTTTGCCTATAAATTACACCAAAAATTAATGTGCATAAAAGACTCCACAGAAGTTAATTGCAGTAAAACACAATGCTGTGATGCTTCCATGGCTCTAGTGTCAGAAAAATACACTTTTCAGTTTCAAAGCATCACTTGTTGAAAGGGGGAAAAAAGCCCAGATTTCTTTGGTAGAGTAGTTATTTCTCCCACAGGACTTCTGTGCCAGGATTACTCAATTTTCTAATGAGAATCATCATGAAAGTTTCTCCATTCTCATTAATTCCACCTCAACCTACAGCACCTTTTATAAATAGGGCTGTGTTCTTTGAGAACAGACCATGAGGATTAAAAAACCCCAGCCTTGTTCTCTAAACCCCTTAAGGAAAGGAGGTTTAGCTTTGCTCATGGAATTTCTTGTCAAGCAAATGTTAACCTATCAATCAATAGCTGGTCTAAAACATTAATTCTCTTTTTTGTAGCTTAGTAGTGCCTGTGGCCAGAAGTATCTCTCTTATGTTATCTTTGTCCTCTCTAGAAGACATCTTATGAAATCAGTGACAAATCTTGACTTCTGAAACCTTGGTTTCTTTATAATATGGTAAGCCTCTACTCAGTAAAAGGCTATAACAGTGCAACAGATCAAAAGGAAATACTAAGTATGGAAATGAATATGGTGTGTCTCCATTGACCTGTGGAGGAGAATGATTGGATTTCCCTTATTTTAAGGGGCATTCTTCATCACATTGACTTTCCTTTCCCAAGCTGTACTAAGATAAATTGTTTTCCCTTTATGAAAGCACAGATTATCCAGTTCTTGGAGATTTGAATCTTCACCCAAAGAATGCACCTAGACTGTGTTCAGGTAAACTTCTCACAAAGATGAAACTACCAGAAAAAAATAAGGATTATATCTATTTTTTAAAATTATAACAGAAAATGTCTACAAATATTTAAGGGTGGTTTGGATTGACGTTCTTGCCTCAAAGTCATCTTTAATTAAGCTGTCTTTTCTGAATTTAAACCATCTCTTCTGAAACAGCAGCACAATAGTGCTTTCTGGTGCACTCATAGCTTCCAGAATTGCAGGCTCTGATGGCCCACCATCAGTATGTCAACTGAGCTGGATAATTTAGTTGTATGAGGACATACGGTATGGCTGCCAACTAATGCTCATTCCTCACCTCCTGCAGCAAATTCGGTTTTGTCAATGGGGAGAAGGGAAGCTGTCCAGTAAGACTGCTTTGTACTGTTCTTGGTTTCCTTGGGAGAAGGTTGTAGCTCCCTTGCAAGACACGTCTCACCCATTCCCAGGCAATTTCTGGCCTCACAATTCCCTGAGGACTGAAATCAGCCTGCTTTGCCCAAGAACAGCTCCTCATCCTTTCCTGAGGAGATGAGCAGCAAAGCCAGCATGCAGAATGGCCCCAGCTAATGGATCAGCACCTTTATCCTATGGCCCATTGGGCTCTGTAGGCAAACAGGTGCAAATAGACTATTTGTGAGACAAGTGCTTATTAAAAGAACAGGGAAAGGCAAGAGGGAATTATTTTCCATCCTGATGTAGTGAGAAGAACACAGTCACGAGGATGGAATCTGACAGAGCCCAATGACATATGTGGGCACATGGTATGTCTATGGATTTAGGATATTCAAAGACTAAGGTTCTCAGGTGTGCGTGCATCAACCCCAACATACACAGAGAAGGCCACGTCTCCCTAGGAGCATAGCTTGTCCCATGAGGAGCTACTAGCAAACACTGCCCTGCTTCTTCACTGACTCCTCCTGCAGAAGACTGGGCTTTTACCTGCACTTTCAGAGGTATAAATCCAGTCCAAATTTCACTGCAAGAATAGTGATGATACATGTTGTGTTATCTAGCCTGGCACAAACAGGAATGATCACACAGAGGAAGCATCTCTACGGTAGCAACAACTCCAGGAGCAATTTTGAACACTGCTATCCCAGACCAAGTGACAAAAAAAATCCCTCCCCATGTCTCAGATTCCTGGTACATGTATGAAATGCTTTTCTTCCTATTAACACACATTAGTAAACTCTACTGGTGTCAGTAGACACTGCCATAGTTAACCATTATCAGCCCATACATTTTTCAATACAAGTAACTTTTTTTCTGTGATTTTTGCTAAATGTAACAGAATAAACTTTAATTCAAAGATGTTCACATTCATATTTTCTACCACAGACATTTTTTCCCCATTGTAGTTAAAGCCAAAAGGACTGGACCAATGTATCGAACAGGAAAATGTGTTGAAAAGGTCTCAGAGCCATCACAGCAAAATGCAGCATAGTACATTGAAAATACGATTACGTTATATGAAGAAATACAAGCAAGGTCTATTCAAGCAAACACCTCTCTGTATGAGAACATCTCTTCATATATTTCACAGAGGGAAATTATTGAAGCGGGAGAAAAGGAGAGGGTGGAAATTTTCCATTGACATCAAAATACTGATGTAATATATAAATACAACTATAGGCATACAAAAACCCCTATGGAAGCTAGATAACCACTAATAATTATTCTTGACTTATAGCTAGATAAGCAGATGCATTTGAATATATTTTTATACTGTATGTGAAGGACAAGCATTTTAAAAAAATGCATATACCTCCTTACAATATGTATTTTAATGTGCGTTTGTGTCTATAATACAGCAGTTATACAAAAATACACAGCATACAGCTGTTTGACATGGTATAATGTGCCATTATATTACATCCAAATAGCCCAAGTTAAACAGTCTGGCCATGAGTACAAACTCAGGCCCTTGGCAGTCAAGAAGCAGCAGTGTTAAAGCATTCATGACATTTCATTTGCTCCCCTGGAGTAATTGCATTTTTTAATTTCATGATAACTTGTTTTATTTCATAAAACCTCTGCTCCAGGATGAGCAATGCCTGCTGCCAGGAAAACCACCCCTTATAGCTTTGCGTCCTCATCATTTAGCATGTGGTTCTGTGCATTATTTATTGTGCAGAATCCAGCCCTACACTGAAAACTAATTATTCATTTACTCCTCGAGGTTTTTAATGTGCTGTCACCAGAATTTCAGATAATTCTTTTCCCACTGTTCATTGCCTGATTTCTCTAACACTGATGAGAGGCATGGAGGGATTATTATCCATTTTGCACATTAATAACACAGATGCAGAGGGTTATAATCCGTTTCTCCAGACCTGCATTCAACTGATTTGGCAACATGGCCATCCTGTCACATTTGCATTTCTGCAAGAGGGAGAAAGAGGTCTCCAGGAACATTCATGACAATCTCATTTGTCCTCAAAGCACAAGCCATCCTAGGCAAGGCAGCAGTAGGCAGACTGAAGCCCACTTTCCTGTTCTGCTGAGATCCAGATTGCAACACTCTATTGCTCAGCCCAGCCATAGTTGCTGTCGCTCCAATCAGTCTCCAGGCACATTTTGCACCCCGAGGTCCTGAATTCTCATTAACTCAGTTGCAGCAAATTCTGCATAACCCAACGGGAGGCATTTTCAGAGGGGCTGGCATTGTGCTCAGAGAAACAGCTGCAGCCAGCCTGGGGACACAGAGTGAAATCCTGGTCCCAGCTCAACTGATGGAAGGGTTTCAGCAGCATCCAAGAAGTGCTTCGGCTTCCTCTGAGGGCTTTTAGTGTTCTGCACTGATTCATGAGAGCGCCAAACCTCACTATTTCTTCTGTGGCCTGGCATGAATTTGGGGTTAATGCATGCATGCTAGCCTACTTTCTTCTTTCTTGCTTAGCAGTGCCCCGTGGCGGTGAGCCAAGGATTGTAAGGAAAGGTTCTAGGTTACCTTTAGGTTTTCCTTGGATAGGGAGGAGATGACAGTTGAGGTGGGAAAAACAAGCTGGGGTGGGTGGCTGCATTACCTCTATAGGATTGTTTGCAGAGACTTACTCCTTTTCTTCCGCAGTTAAAGCAGAAAACAGACTCATGAAGCAAAAGTGGCTTTGGCAGCAGAGACGCAAAAGAGCTGCTGGAGCTCCCAGTGTTTCCCCATGAAGGGTTTTCCCCTTGAACTCTATATCCAAGTGTCTCACTGGCCTGACTGCACTACTTCTGCAGCTCCAAAGCTAGAATAATATTTGTGAGCAATAGGAGGACACTGAGTCCTCTGCTGTTCGCCCTGGGTACAACAATCTCAGTAAAACTCAAGTTAATGAACCACATAAAAATGGCCATCTGGTTTTGTGTTGATTTTTGTTCCCTCTAAGGCTATTCCACTAAGTTCTGCCTGCTGAGCTGCCTCACAGTTCCAAACTTCCAGCCTCTCCATTCCCAGCCTAAACCAGTGGGCACGCTGCTTGCTAAGGAATTCCTGGGATTTTTGGCACCTATTTTGCTCAGTGCCAGGAATCTCAGCAGCTCTGCCGACAGAGTAATTGCAAGGATGCAGAGGAGACAAAAGCATTTTGCAAAATATGTTTATATTCATTGTCTCTGGAGCAGCATAGATATCTTCCCACTTGTCTTTAGGATAACAATAGAACTACGTTGTCAGCCAGCCAGCAAAACAGCTCAAAAGAGGCAGAGCAAAGGAACACAGAGGTTCAAGTTAGCAAACAGTGGATCTCGTATCTGTTCCCTGCTGGGTACTACAGCCATTCAGAGAGAAATCCCTTTACACAAACAACATCCTCCACTGATACGTAAGATTTTCACCCCTTTCCTTTCAAACCATAGTGTTTGGTAACCTGTGCACACACTGTGTCCAACGTAGTAGGACACAGTTTGAGCCAAAGATCTGCCAACGGCCCCAGGGGTTGCCAGCTTTGCAGAATATGTGAACGGGGACTGTGGCTTCAGGAAGCATGTGAAAACTATGCTGAGAGCCAACAGGAAATCTGGGAGTCCTCAAGCAACACGATAGATGCTGCCATGGAATAAGGAGATGTTCTAAGGGGTAAGCAAGGCAGGCTCTTGTCTGAGCCTCACAAGCAAGGAGGAAAGCAGGGAGAAAGCAGGGAAAGAATCAAAGTGCTTCTTATTTAGCTACCTGGTTAAAGAGTGAAATGAGATGAGGGCCAGGCAAGCAGGAGAAGGAACAAAGATGCTGTACACTCTGAAGGGATTCACTAGCCTGGGACACAGTGAAAGATGCTGGCTTCAGTTTTGTGTTGTTCTTCTTAGCTACTAGCAGCTGCTTTTAACTAACACCCAGATACCTCCTCCTGGTATTAAAATAAACAAGAGATCTAATCCCAAATCTCTCTGGGATTCTGCATTAGGAGGCTGCCTGTAAAATGGAATGTCAGCCTTTTATCCCTGATCAAAAACCATACATGGGGAGGTCGTTTGTATCTGCCACAGTGTGGCCAAGGAGCAGGGTGGGAACTAGTGACCAGCCCTGCCTTGGTCTAGATACTGCAGTATCTGTGTATGAAGGACAGCAAAGCTGGATGAGAGGTAAGGAGGTTGATGGCATGCAGTAAGAGATGGGAACAGAACTGGGTAACATCATCCAAGCCAGATGGATGGGCAGTGATAATATAGGAGCACACTGAAGTGGGAGAGTCAAGAAGAGAGAGCAAAGAAGGTGACAGGGTTAGAAGCAAAATGACAAACTACAGCAAACTCTCCTAAAGGCTCAGCTCTGCCACACTGACACAAACC
Organism: Micropsitta finschii; assembly: GCA_034783455.1. Lineage (NCBI taxonomy): Eukaryota > Metazoa > Chordata > Aves > Psittaciformes > Psittacidae > Micropsitta > Micropsitta finschii. Next base: position 24,392 of record JAVHNF010061821.1, read on the forward strand.
CTGTGAGACGAGAGGTTTTTCTTACATCTGAAATTCACATTTTAAAGCTGCACCTTGTAAGCAATGAAGCACTTTTTATCTAGAGATCTGAAATGTCACGTCTTGCCTGCAGTGACACTTTGGTGACAAAATGCAGCTGCACTTTGAAAGCAGGGTTTTTGCCTTTCACCTTGTCACTTTTCTGAACATCTGTAACGCGCTGCACTTTTGAGCTGTCTTTGGAGGATCACGCTCCTATGTCGCACTGGGAACAGTGTTGAAGAACTCAGAAACTAAATGTGTTTCTTTCCTTGACTAGAGCAAGAGTTCAGTTATCAAGTCCACTGTGTTCCAGTTTCGCTCTGCTTGACACCACCCTTAGCAAAGCCAGCTGTGAGACTAGGAGTAAAAGAGTCTATGCCAGAAGGAGACATGGTAGATCATTCCCTTGGCTGAAGGTGATAGACACTATCTCAGGTGGGGACATTCATCCAGCTAAGGGTAATATAATCTCTGTCAGTGCTTGAAAGGGAGGAAGAAATTTAGCCCTGTGTGAGTGACTGGAGGAGAAAGGATGTTTTTATTCTTAGGCTGATAAAGACTGGCTTCATGGCTAAATGTTCCTTCATTGTTCACCTGAAAGCTTTCTGCATACAAAGCAGTATTATATGCTAACAGAAATGGAAAATGCACAGTAATATCCTGCAGAATAGCTTGCTGTATGCAGCAGACATGTTCTTCATGCCCAATAAAAGATTATGAACCAGCACTGACACTCCAGCAGGACACAAAAACAAAACAGCCATGTTTTGGACAGCTGTTACAGAAAATAACAAAGTGCGGAGAGATGGTATCAGCAAAAGCAAACATCAACACAAGTATTATTTCCCAGGCCAGTGCTTTCCAACTGTGCCAAGTAAAGGTGATTTTATCACCTGATTTTTGTAGCAGAGATAGGTGATGGTGTTGCAGAGTCATAGTGGTAATGTATTGGCTGGAGGTAGGAGGAGGATGTGAATCAGAGCATACGGGGGTTGTTATTGTCATCAACCACCTACATTCTGTCCTCTAGCACACAGACCTCTGCATCCAATTGAAAATACAGCAAGAAAGTCCTTTGTTCTTCTCCAAGTGAATACAGAACTTTTGGTAACAAGGGTATCATACCAAGGTTAGGTCTGTAATACCGGGTTGAATACTGTTCTACCTTGTGATTTACCAATACCATCACTTATTTTGCCTGTGGCTTTCCTAACTGTTTCTAGTCCACCCTCCCATGTAGCTTTGTCAATGAATCACATATGTGATTTTGAAATACAGCTTCCAATTTAATCCTGGGCCTTGTCCATTTCTGTTCCAGATTATTCAGAAAGAAGCACAGTTAATGTTAGAGCATACAAAAAAACCAGATGTATGCTCAGCATTCAATTGGCCAAAGTAATAGGGAGAGAACTGTAACTTCAATACAGCAAAAATATGATCTAGTACAACATATACATTAAATAAGCTATAGGAACACAGAACAAGCAAGTTACACTGCCTGCAAATGAAAGGACAGTAGGACAGTTTTCTTCAGTGTGCCCATTTACCTGCAGAGCTCACTGCTATAGGGTGCCATAGAGGGCAAAGCAGAGCTTCACAATAGTATGAGAAATTAAAGTTCTTGACAGTTACATAAGCTTGGATCCAAAGGCCAAGACTGATCAGCCCCACAACTATAGTTGTGAAGCCAATTGCATATCACGGGGGTTTATAACCTCCTCTACGCACTTGCACTTGCGGCTGGTCACAGTGACCTTCCGAGACACGAGGCTGAAAGATGTGGATCCTTGGGCTGATCCGGGTGGGTAAGTCTGGTTTACGCACCCTATCCCTCATTTTCTGCTTCTGCAATGTGTGAGGTTTCACCAGTACACGTTGCAGTAAGCGGATGCTGCTGTCACGGGGCTCTGAACAGAACAGACAACTGCCATTTCACCATAACTATCTACAAAATGCTTTCTATGCAAGCGGCTTGTTTTGGCAAAGCAGTTCTTGCCCACCCCTCATGACAAAATGATGGCTTATGAAAGCATGGGTTCCTTCCCAAAACACACATGACATTTCTTAAGGTAGCTCATGCCTCAACTTTGACATCTTATCCTGCAAAACCAGGAGGGGTGCACCCATGCTGGGGAAAAGCAGAACTACAGGGATCACCTACAGGCAGAGGAAGAGATACCTCTCCTTCATCCTGCAGCTGAGATTGCCCAACAGGTATGATCCTGGACTGGAACACTTCCCCCTGCTCCTCAGGAGCATTCACTGAGCACACCCAGAGCCTCACTGATCCCAACTTTGAGAGTTTTTGTCACTTCCCTGTGAGTGCTTTAAGGGTCCTGGTGAAGTCAATTTGACAGGGAAGAACCTGCTGCTTCCAGGCAGATCTATTTACTCGCCCCCCTCAGCCCTCAGAGTAGTGGCATGCACTGGTCTTGCCTCCTCACAGACTGACAGCGCTGTCAGGTCCCATTCATTGCAAAGCAGCCTGTTCCTCACACCTCCCTTGCTCCCCCTCTGCACGCAGCGAGATGTGGGGAGCCGAGCCTCTGCCCTCATCCGTGACTGATGCATAGCAGTAATTGCCAGCATGCACCTCTGAATAGGGAAACTTCGTCTCATAAAAGGCTTTTTAGGGTGGGAGGTGCAGGTCAGGACTCCTGCTTTTAGATGCGTTTAGAGACAAACCAGAGTGGAGCAACAACCTCAGCCCAACAAGTCGCTGCTGGTGAATTAAAGAGGAAAACAAAGCCCAAGTGCCTCTCTCATTAGTTCAAGCTGCTCTTACCTGGAGGGTGGAGAGAAGGACTTGCAAGCCACTGGCTTCTCGTTCTGCCATGCTGCTCCCCACTCACACTCCCTCTTTCTAGCAGCAGACACAATGCAGCGAGGGAGCAAAGCTGCCAACTTGCCTTGCTGCTGCCCCTGCGCCGTTTAAGAAATGAAGAAGCTAAACACAGATCCCCAGACACATGCACACTGCTACCACCAGTAATCACAGCAATGCAACTCTAGACCTCAGCAGGAGAGATAAATGTACCCCCTCCCTCCGAGCTCTCCCACTGTGACGAGAAGATTAATCCCTATATAAAGAATCCCAGGGATTAAGTAAAGTGCTCAGGAAAGGTCTGGGTGCTTGGTGTGTGGTAGGGGGAGTGTGGGGAGGGTGGCAATAGCAACAAGAAAGCAGAAGAGCTACAAACCTCAAAGAAAGCCAGGGAGAAGGGAGGGAGCAGGCTGGCTGCCTGACAGGCATTCCCAGCTGACCTGCCGATCCTTTCCAGACCCTGCGTGGACTCGTCTCCGTTTGACTCTGCTCCAGTGAAATCGGAGACCCGGAGAAGGCAGAGCAGAGGGAGATGCCCTCAGTCTTAACGAGCGCTGACAACGAACGGAAGATACACCCGGCATGAGGGACAGGTGGAGCGGCTTCACCCGGCCTTGAGGAGGGCTTTTGGCTTCCAACCCCAAAGGCTCTCCTGAGTGGCAGCCGCTGTGTCCATAGGCAGTGCCTGCTGAGCAGGCAAGACCCCCGGAGGGGCATCCCATGGCTGCACAGCAAAGGCCAGGGAGGAAAGCCACCTCGGCAAGCCTGGGGGAGAGTTTGCTCCAAAGGCTGCTGCAGTGATTCACATCTGCCTATCTCTGAATACAAGTATAGTGTAACAGAGCCTAGCTCACACCCCGCTCCACAAGACACGGGTAGTACAGTTGTAGTTGTAGCTCAAATTCCTAGGAGGGCACAGAGTCCACTTTTAGCTTCAGCTGAATGATATCAAAGGACTTGGTAAACAAGGAGGAGCAGGTATAGAAGTTGAGTAGAGGGTTAGATGAGAGTTTTCCAGCAAAATATTTTCAGTATGAAAAGGTGAATTAATCCAACACAAACATTTTTTTAAGGATGCAGTGATTTCACTTCAGTTTTCCTAACACCAGAATGGCATTTTTGGTCCAAGAAACATCACTCCAGGGTGGTTTAAAGGCTGACAGTGGAGAAAGTTACTTGATATGCAGAAGACAAAGGTTAGATCTTGTCTTTCCAATTTGGGGGCATTAAATTAAGTTTTTACCTCTCAAATAAGTACTTTATTCTGATGTGGGTCTTTTTAGTCCCGTTTGAATGACTAACTAAGGACTTTTGAAGCAGCAACATGAACTTTGGTCTCTGGGCACAAGACAGATGCTTACAGAGCTCAGTAGCACACAGAGACACACTGAGCAGGCAATGTACACACGCTTTTCTTTGCTGTTGTCAATGAAGCAATCACAGAGCAGAGAAAAAACCCTGATCTCCTAAGAAGCAGTTAAATGAACAATAGAACTCTCCAGTCTTGGCCAAGGACTGGTTTCAGGTGATGATCATTATACTCTCCAGAACCTTCACTGATCAATTGCTTTAGGCAAATGGTAAGACAAATCCTCCCCAGCTCAGCCCAGCAATGTGTGAATGAGTGGCACAGCACGACATTCCTCGGTTTCTGTGTGTGCCAGCAGGGACCCAGGATGTCAGTACCAAATTATAAAACAAACCACATTAAAATATCTTTGCCACAATTATGGAGACACATCAGTCCCTTCAGAGACAATGCCATGAGGACCACTGATTGACGGACAAGATGTTCTACAGATGAGCAGGCAGAATAAGAAAAGAAGGTATATGGACTCCTTTCCTACGGACATTTGGATTTAGAGATTTTAGTTTTCTTTAAAAAATGTTTGATTTCAATTAAAAAATAATAATAATCTGCCACACTCCATGAAATACCATATTTTAGATAGAGAGCTCCTGTTCTTCCATTTGGGTGAGTTCTGATGGCTATTAAAATGGGTTAAGAACAAGGAAAAATCAGTCACCAATTATCATCATGGGCAAACCAGACCCAACTTAGAATCATGGAATAGTTAGGGTTGGAAAGGACCTTAAGATCATCCAGTTCCAACCCCCCTGCCATGGGCAGGGACA
>JAVHNF010061824.1:8140-22598 GCA_034783455.1 Micropsitta finschii
GCCACCTTTGTGGATCTACTAAGCCTGGACTAAGAGAACTCTGAAACAGGAATCAGTTTCTCATTGCCAAGTGCAATTATTTTCCAGATCCCAAACCACAAAAGTTATGAATTTTTAAGAAATCCCATATGTGTTTCGGATAACATTCGTTAACATTCCATAATTCATATTCCATAAGTATGGAGTCCCCCATAGGTATGGAGGCATAGGATGAGCATAGTATGGTCTTCCTCCTTGTAGGAGCACATTAAGCATTAACAAATTTGCCAAGAACCATGTGGGTGAGTTCTGTTCGCTCTATCACTTCTGTTAATGACAGCTTCTATTCAGTGTGCAAAATGGGCTTGCTGAGATCTCGTACAGGTTCAAGAGAAACAGACTCAGGAAAAATGCCTCTCTTGTGAGGAACGACTGAGTTGGGATTGTTCAGCCTGGAGAAGAGAAGACTCTGGGGAGACCTTACTGCTGCCTTTCAGTTCTTAAAAGGGGCCTGTAAGAAAGATGGAGAGGTGCTTTTTTAGCAGGGCCTGTTGTGAAAGGAAAGGAGTGATGGTTTTAAACTAAAAGAGGGAAGATTGCGCAAAGAAGTGATAAATGCTTCATCCCTGGCAGTGTTCAAGGCCAGGCTGGGCTGAGTCTTCAGTGACATGGTCTAGTGTGAGGCATCCCTGTCCATGGCAGGGGGGTTGGAACTGGATGATCTTAACGTCCTTTCCAGCCCTAACTATTCTGTGATTTTATGACTCAGGCTGGATGTGAGGAAAAAATTCCTTACAATGAGGGTGGTAACACACTGGCACAGGCTACCCAGGGAGGTGGTGGATGCCCCATCCCTGGAGACATTCAAGGCCAGGCTGGATGTGGTTCTGGGCAACCTGATCTAGTTGAAGATGTCCCTGCTCATTGGAGGGAGGTTGGACTTGATGGTCTTTGAAGGTCCTTTCCAACCAAAACTATTCTATGATCCTTTGATTCCCTCCAGCAAGCACCCATATCCCCATGTTAAATAGTGGTGAACTGTAGTAAATATCTTTAGTTTTTCCTTCCTTGTCAGTCAATAAAGTTCTGCCTAGGAGTTTTCTGAATTACAAGTGCCTACTTGAAACAATTGGAATTCTACATGCCATGTGTCTAGAAGGAGGCTTACCAATGGCATTTATTTTAGGCCATCAGCAGACAAAGGGTCAGTGAGTAAATCCAGTTTGAGTTGTCACTGTCATATGTTTTACAAGAGCATTCAAAATTATGAATTAGCATTTCAAGGATTCTAGACAAGCCATATAAGTTGTTTTAACTTTAAAAGTTTCTTTTACTTCAGAAATCCTACAAGTCAACAAGTTTTCCTTTACTTAACCTGTTCTCCCTCAGAGAACAGTAATCTGCTGGAGTAGCTGCTGTACTATTAAGTTTTTTTAAGGTACTTTTTTTCCTGATAGAAATACATGCGAAGATTCCTTTAACTGCAATACTTTAATTCTCAGAATATCTCAAGTAGAGTAAGTGGGTTGTATTTTTTCTGTTTGGTGCTGTAGTGTACCACTTGCATACAATAATAAGCTATCAATGAACAACTGAGACATACTTTGAATAAGTAATAATGAACAAGATTTTTCTAAAACCTTTACATGGAAACTTGTTAAGAGGATGCGTGTCAGGTCACAAAGTGCTTCCCTATTCTTTTTGTTCCCTGCCTCTTGATTGGGCCTAAGTATATTTTGTAGTTCAGATATTTTACACAAACTTCAGAGGCAGACAGCTGTGGTATGTTCTTCTTATCTAGGAAATGAAGAAAGTACTGATTTCACTAAAGTTTGTTGTGAGCCAGGGCACTGAATGCATTTTCAGTCCACTTCTGTCCAGTGACCTACTCCAGCAATGTGTTGCATCTTAGTGAGGAATAACAGAATTTATACTTTGGCTCTGGGTTTCTTTGACTAGGTGCATAGTGCAAAGGGTGAAACATTGAGAAGAGCCAGAGTTCAGAGTGCAAGAGCAACTGCAATATTCTTTCTTTTACATGCATTTACCTGCCTGATAGAATACAATTAGTCCAGGTCAGGACACTTAACTGTCAGTGAAATGGGGAGGGATTTGTTTGTAACTTACATGTGAACTGCTCCAAGACCCTTCTGTCATCAGACTGGTTTTCATTGCCAAGAACACACTTTATTTCTTGTCAATATCCTGTGACATCTATCTTGTGCTGTGAGAATTTACATGGGTCAGATTCTCATGGGTCAGATCCTCAGACTGTGTAAATCCGAGCAGCTATGTTAAAGTCACTGATACTCCAGTGACTTATGTCAGGTGAGCATATTTCATAATACTAAGAAATACTATTCAAATTAAATATTATTTTTTATCAGTTTATATTATTTTTGCACAATAAAAGGAAAAATTGATGACTGTATTAAATTCTCATGTGTACTGAGTATAGAGCTTACAGACAAATTGTATCCCAAATTAAGCTGCTTAAAACCATTTTTAAATGGGACAAAAATTCTCTTTTCAATTGCTGGCTATTAAGAATTGTGGATTAATATACACATGTTTTTTCTAAAGGCAGGAGCTGTTTTCTGGCTGGCTCTTCAGTACTTGGCTCCTGGAGAAGTAGATGGCTGCAGAGAAGGCATAGAGGTGAGTATTCGGGAGTGAAACGTTACAGAATTTGTATTGGTGCAGCTGTTTAGGGTGTCTTGGAGGATCGCAGATGGAAAATTTGAATTTATTTGTTTTTGCTTCAATGATGAACATGTTTGAGACCAACAGGAATTTGTTAGGTTTGCAAAATACAGGTTGGTAGAGTTGACATATTGAAGCATTAGAGAGAAAGACTCTGTCTTTGTGCCTTTGTTGCTCTGAAAGATATATAGCCCTTCTCACAAGTGTGTTCAGATTCTTCAGTCTCTTCCCCAGCAACAGCTGATTTCTTGTAAACAATTCAACTCTGGCTTTTGTGTTTTGTTTTTTTTCACATTACCAGTATTTATAGAGACTTCTGACAAGGAAAAAATGCAGTTAATTTTGAATGTAGTCATTTGCATGCAGCAAAGAAAGAAATGCATTGAAACTGCAGTGACTAAACCATTCACTTTGCTGAAAAGGCTTCTATTTTGTTATGATGACTCCTACAAGATGCATGTGTGTGAATTGCAGTATACAGCACTTGTTAATGTTGAGAAAGCAAACAAATATATGAATACTCCATCAGAGCATCTGAACACCTCTCTAATGACTGAATTTCATAAAAAGACGTTTCTTCAGCATCCCTAGAAATAGATGTTTTTGTGAAGGATGCTTTTAATATGGCAGACACAGACCGGAAAGACTGGAGAGTATGTTGGAGATTTCTTAACATGCATTTCTACAAATTCTTCCTGCACACTTTTAGTCCTTCCTATTGAGAAAGCTAGAAAATACCACCAAGATGATGGTTTTTGGTTCCACTCTCCTTTGTAAAGCCTCATAGTTATCTGAAGCCTTAAGTTTACATAGGTTTTCCACAGGAAAACATGAATTCTGCTTTTTCGTTCTCTTCATTGGCTAACATACGAATGGTTTGAAACAGCAATAATCTCATGTAGAAGTCATGTCTTAAGCAAAAACTTATGACTGTTTTTCACTTGGAAGTCAGTGAGAGATTTTACCCACACCTACCTCACAACTGTATCTCAGCTCCTAGTCTTTGATGAAGATCTGAGTGTTTTGAGAACTTATAAATAGATTTTGAGATATGTTCCATATATGAAGGTCTGATAAGATTAAGATCTTGGAGGTATTAACACTGTAAAGAATTCACATATTTCAGTTTCGCAGTCAGAAGAACAGACACAAGATACAGCATGTAATCAATTTTTATTGAATATTTTTAAGGGAAGTGTCTGCTAAAGTAGAGTTTAGAGCATGGTAAATGATCCACACAATGAAAAAAAATCATTAATCAGTGTTTCATTATGTTACTAAGGCAATGAACAAGTAACAGTCACTGTCAAGATAAATAAGGGAGTCCTGATTTTCAAGGTTTTGGAGTGTCTTGTGCAGATTCATCCAGGTTGTATTTTGTTTGTTCCTTTTGAACCTCTAAGACTGCACCATTTCCTGGAATTCTGCAAAAGATAAAAGAATATTTACAGTAGAAATACTAAAATGAAAGGAATAGGAGTAAAAGATTAGTGGCTTATCAAGAGATTTATAATAGGATTGAACAGAAAACAATTACCTGATAGATAACTGAGAGGCATTGCCTAATGTCCTCCTAAACAACAGATGGAAGTGTTTTGCTGACATTTATAAGGAATAATATAATGTTCAGGGTAGTTCTAGCTTTCTCTCTGCATATTACTGATCTTGGGCAAAAATAACAGAATGGCTACTATGTAAGTAAGAATTACTTCTTGAGTAAGAAGTAATTAAGACCTGAAATAAAAGAATTAAAAGTGAATCCATGTGTCTTATTAATGGTTTGTAACGCTTCAGTAATTGCAAAGTGTTGATTTAGAACACAGTCTAAAGCCAAAAACAACGTGCAGTTCCATGTGGAATGATACTGAAGTATTGCTGTGCAGTAAGATGCTGTTATTTGGAAGATCTTTTAAATGCTTGTCTTCTGTGAGTTAGAGTATTTGGTCAGTCCCATCCCTGAATGAATGTATTAGTATATAGATTGCTTCATAAATCATGTGTGTTTATTCTGGCATAATTCCTGAGGAACTGGATTTAATTCAAAGAAAGAAACAGAAGAGTTCTGTCCTCCTAGCACAGGGTGATAGCTAATCTGCATACCAGCACATTCCCTGCATGCTATTCCCTAAGCCCCTTTCATGCTTGTCTAGGCGGCATGCTTCTCTCATGGGGCAAGTTGCCACTAGCTGCAAGCCTTTTGTGTGAGTGTGTGCTTCCTGGTCAAAATGGAACACCGAAATATGCAATTAGGAGATCAGGAGGTTTCTGCACTGAGCAGCCATTAAATCACACCAGCATTTCCACAGGGTGAGTGCAATATGCTGCTTCTTAGAACAGCTGCTTCTTTCTATCTGGTCTTTCAAGTGCCACTGAAGATAAACAGCATCCATCCCCATGCAGGGAGCTTGTTGTGGAATCTCGTGTCAGGGTAGTGACACTTGATCATTCTGTTCTTCTCATGCAAAACAAATATTAAACTACATGCTCTTGCGTACTGTGAATGATTTCACTGATTAGTGTGACTTCTGTTGGGAGATAACTGCTGTAAATAAGCCCATATAGGTGCTGCTGGTTCTCCTGGGAAGAGGTGGTTCTTTTGCCCTTGATTTTACTTTTGTGTATTACAAGTGATGCTAGTGCTGCCATAAATCAGAGTAAGTGGGAGGAGAAATAAAGGGCAATTCCTTTCAAAACAACTGTAAATTTGTGAGAAAGCTCCTTAGGGCAGCCTAAGTGGGTTTTTTTCACTTGCTCTTTCAAAAGGAATTGTGGAGATGAACCTGTAAGATTAGGGACTATTTCTGCCCTTAAACAGGTTGCTACAGGGTTTCAGTAAAATTGCTGGAGGTACATTAATGTACCATGGGAATAAAAGAGAATCACACATCATTGCAGCACACCCTGAGGAGCCTTATTCTGTGTATAAGTACGTTAATACCTTCAGCCCCAATTTTACCATCCCCATCATGATCTGCAGCTGCCAAGAAGGTCTTGGTTTCTGAGGAGGTTAACACTCTGGCTCCACACTCAAACCTCTGAAGGAAATACCTAGGAAGAAAATAACTTTGATTATGATTTTCACAGAATATTATTATTTTATGCTGGCTGTATAATCAAAATGATAGCTATATATAAATAATTTACAATAATAGTCAAGTTCTTCAAACTCTGATAGACAAACTAAATCTTAGTCATACATTTCTGTTTTGTAAGTCCTGCCCTGATACAATTGATTCTACCCACTACCAAAATCCATCCCAAGGAAGTTATTTTTTCTATACTGAGCATTAAAAGCAGGTATTTACTAGTTGTCTCTCTGTAGGGATTATCTACTTAAATACACCTTTCACAGTCTGCTGGAAGTTTTAGCAGCATTCAGTGTAACTTGTGCTGTCATGTACTAAACAGTTCTGGAAAGAAAAAAGTGCTGATTTTTTGATAGCTTTTGAGCAATTAACGAAATCCTTACTTGAGCTCATCTTCCTCAATAAAGCCACTTTGATCATTGTCGAGAATCCGGAAGATCTCCTTCAGTTGGCTGCTACTCTTTTTAGACATTCCACTGAGCTGAAAGAATTTTTTGGGAGTAAAGGAATCTGGAGCTGAAAATAAATTAATAAATGAATTAACCCCAGACCAACTGCGTTCACTGTTCCTAAAAGGTCTGAAGATGCTGCTTTGTTGCAGTTTAATTATTCTAAACATGAACAATAGATAAAGCTTGTCAAAGAATAGATTTTGCCATACTGAACCATATGCTTCTAAACAGCAAAAAAAATCACATGGGAATAAGTTACAAACTGACAGTATAAATTAGTCATGACAGCTAAGTAAAGGGATTACAGAAACATGTTTACAGTATGTGTTTGTTCAGTATTCCTTTGGGATTGCATTGAACTTGCCACGTGTTACGCAAAGTAATAGATTTTGAGTTTTAATTGTTTGCTCACCTTGGCAGTCCCGCAGAGCAGCAGCAATATCGGAAGGGCTTAGAATGTCTGTAAGGCTCATTTTAAACCTGTGCAAAAATAATATGTTGCAGACAGATTTGTGAAATGCAAATGCATGTTACAAAAAAATTGCTTTTTCTGTGTTTCAAAGATACTATATGGCAAACAAGACTTCTAAGGGAGAATGAATCTCATTAACCAAACTGTCATCACTGCTATTCCTAAACAAATTAAAAGACTTAGTAAATTACTTCCTTAAAAATAGCAATGCTGAAATAATACTTCTTAATTAAATGGATTACATAAATGATGTTGTGAGCTGATGATCAGTTTTTTATCATTTACCTGCATCTTGTGGAAGTACAGCACATTTTAAACTCTATGTAACCATTAATCTTATAATTAGTCTTACTGGAATGCATGGCATCTGTCAATACAAATAACAGTATATGCAATGAAAAAAATACAGTCAAGAAGGTTTGCTTCTGTTTTCTCCCCAACAGCTCTGAAGAATAAAAAGAAAACTGATACTTATCTATATAAGGTCCATCCATATGTAATTCCAGCAATTAAAATAAAAATCTTTGAACAATGGTTATTGTACTTACTACTGCTGCAGCTCTACACAGTAATTTCATTTAATTAATCTCAAGTTAGCTGCTCACCTTTATAGTTTTCTCAGCTAGGTAAAGGAAAAATAGCTGAGGAGACACCAGGCAAAATAGTAATGTTGGCTCTGGCTTGCCACTCTGGCTTATAAAGGATTCAAAAGGTGACAATAACCACTACTTAGGTTACTGTTTGATGGATCGAATGTTTGGTTTGAGACCTAGCTCAAATTTCTTCCTTAACTAATTAAGCTTTTCTTTCTATTTATATCCTAAGATAATATGGACAAGAACAACAGTTTTTTTAATAAATCCTCTTGTGCTTAATTAAGTACAACTCTGCCATCAAAACGTTGCCTTTCAGTCTCCAAGTATGCTGAAGATTTTCAGTTAACCTTTGGACCTTAAAGTTGCTTATTGGAAGGTGACTCCAGCAGTCAAATCCTTATGAAAAGAAACCAGCTTTTTTTCCCAAAGTCTGTTCATCCTTTGGAATGTATAAAGGAAGTTGAAAATGAAAGATCTGAGGTGACAGTATGTCATTCTGACAAAAATAACTTGTCACTAGGATAAAGGAAAGCATGCTGTAATTTGGGGTGATTCTTCTCCAGTAAAGCAGCATTTCAGATTTCCTGACCTGTTTCTAAATTGCACTGCTGTCCCAAATCATGGGGTAGAACAGAAACCAGTGCCTTCAGTAAGAGCAAAACTCTGAAACTAGGTAAAGCTGAACAAGCTGATCCTGTTTGTATTCCCTGGAACATTATGTATAACCAGATGGCCTACTTATTCATCTATTTTGAATACTTTAAATTACATGAAATCAATAATAGACTTACTTGAAAGGGTAGGAATCAGACTTTGTTAGCATGGAGATAGATTTATATACATTTTTACAACACACTCTCACAATCTATTTACTTATAAGAAATTAAAACTGTAGGTATAAATAAGTGAGGGCTTGTTATATATTTCATGAACATTAGCTTTGAAAAAAACAAAAACCTTAAGAAAATTGAGAACAACAGATAAGAGTATTTCCTTAAGACAAAAATCTATTTCCATCTTTAAGGGGGTTTATATGGACAAAATGTTAGGGAGAAAACCAGTAAGACCCACCTGTATTTTGGCTAGAGTATATAGTATAATAGTCTATTATGGTATCTAAAGTAGTTTTTTTCAAATACTTGAGCATTGATTTTTTCATGGATGGAAATAGCATGTTATGCTGAACAAGTAACATTTCTTACAGTAGCAAAAGTTGCAAATTATGCTGTGGAGTAGAGTAGTAATGTATCTAAGCCCTGGTGGAAGTTGATGGACTGCAGTGGGTTTACTCCTGATTGGTTTAATGACAGTAAGAAAAGTATCAAGCATAGCAATTGTTCCATAGGACCTGTTTCTCTGAATTTGGATAGAGAAATGAGTATAATTAACATGAAAAAGCAGACATCATTTAATGATACTTTTACCTTTCTTGCTATCTCTTGTACACAAAAGAAGGTGCATCAATCACAAATAATCAGATGTATCTTTAATCCCAAATATCACCTGTCTAGTAGCAAAAGAATGCTCTCCTGTCTCAGTAGGAAAACTGTAGTGATCTGGAAGAATGCTTTCCCACTAAACCTGAGAACCCTGGCCTGTTGTAAATTCATATTGTCTGTTTAAAAGATATCAAACAATGTTGATTTATACAAATTGAAGATCTGCTCTCAGGTCTTTTGGTGTTCTTTTCATTTATCATCTTCTTTCAAAACTATATATTCACATACTTTCTGTCTGAGGTTTGCATGATGTTATGATCTGCCAGACAGTGGCAGTGGGAATGAAGCAAATACTCTGCTTTCTATGGAATCACTCTGAAATAGCTTTTGTTCTTGAGGGTACCTTTTTGTGCTCTGTTGTGAATTTTCCCCTTTACAATCATCTCAAGTTGATATGAGCTTTAAAAGAAGGGGGCTTCTACTGTTTCCTCTTGACATTTTTATTGCCAAGATGTTCCTAGAGAAAATGGTTTTTCTAGGTCTCCATGATAGTGCCACAGTTACTTTACAGTAGGCTTCCTTTATTTGTGCTTGCTGCTACTCTGCGCCTTCTCTGTTTCTGCTGCTCATTGATCTGCATGCTTTGCTTAATTTTTTTGACTTGCATTTCAACACTAATTATTGAAAGCTAATGAGAATGAGGAAATTGAAGTGGAGTAGAGGAAAATGATGAGATCAAGGCGAGTGTATAATACTCAAGCTCAAAATATGTCTGCAACTAATTCAAGAATTGTATTAAAATATAAGCACCAAATATAATCACTCAATGGCACCTGGTTACTTCATACACTCTACCATGGCACACAGAGTGCTGAACTGTTTTTGCATGTATTCAACAGTAGCAAAGTAGCCAGAATTAGTATTATATTAAAATATGATCTCAAATAAAAGTGAGCTAATTGCTACAAGTTCACTATTGCTTATGAAGGGATCTTTTTAATGTTTGAAATTAACACTGACAACAAAAGTGATGCTAATCCTGGCTGAAAGATGGTTTACAAAAGCCTAAAAGAGCTGAATTTCAGAATCATGTTGATGTCATTGTATATTGATACAGCTGGGAATCTAGGGTTACTGGGCTTTATTTATTTATTAATGACACTTCATCTGAAGTACAGGTTTCCCTTCACTGCAATTAGAATGAAATAATCAGGGATGAGTATAATATAGAAAGGGGTGTTTTCATTAGATAATCTATTTTACAGTTAAGTCATCTGCCTGTTTTCCTTACTTCTGGAGTATGTATTTTCTTAGGTGATTGTAATCCCTTTTTAGGGGTTCAAAACCTGAGATACATAAATTAAATTTCCTAAAAGATATTATGCAAGCAATGTAAGGCTAAAGAAAATACCTAATAATTCGACCAGAACAACAGCTGCTAGGTAGGCAGTTAACAACTGTGCAAAATCTGGTGCAGAATCTGAGTATTGCACAGTTTCCAGGAGCATTTAGCACTTGTTCCTGTGAAATACAAGAGAAATTATTAATTTGTTTTGTTTCAATTTTTCTGCTCTGTGAGGACATCTGAAAGTGCAATTGAGTTGTTCATGTGAAGGTTCATGTGCCCTTGTAACTTAACTTCTGTTCTTTTCTCCAGAGGTGTCTTTATGGACAATATATAGAGGAATATTAAAGCCATTTCTGTTTTGTTTCAGACTTCCAGAATTAAACACGAAAGTGTAGTTCTGAGAAGTACAGAGAATTCCTACTGATCAGTTCTTGCTAGGAATCTACACTTATAAACCAACTCTTTTCAAATCAAGTACCATTCACTTCTCGAATGAGCAAAGGATAGTTTTGTTTTTGTAAATCATTGTCAGGTTGTGGACTAGTCTTGTACTCTTTGTATTCTGTTTGGTATAAAGTAGAGAATTAATTAGCAGTGGCAATCAACCAAAGGCTTCAAGCAGATGCAAAGGAAACATCAGCAGTTGTCTCAGGTGAGATCAGAGGAGAGGTGTTAACCTGAGACCAACTACAACATTGTAAAGAGGCACTGTAGCAACTGTTGTGAAACCCACACAACTCCCATCTTTCAGTCCTGGTTGTGCTAGGACCAGAACAATTGTATCATGATCCTGGATAGCAGATTCTGTCTTTGTAATGAGTTTGGAAGAAATGAAAATAGATACTCGGTAACCTGTGTGACTGATCATTAATGTTGATGTCTCAATGGAGATGGCAGAGAATCTTAGTGTGAATATAGTTATCATAATTCAAAAGGCCTTTACAACAAAATGAGTTCTGTCCTGCCACTTCAAGTTGTCTCTCAAGACACATGCT
Source organism: Micropsitta finschii (assembly GCA_034783455.1). NCBI lineage: Eukaryota > Metazoa > Chordata > Aves > Psittaciformes > Psittacidae > Micropsitta > Micropsitta finschii. The sequence goes on from JAVHNF010061824.1 coordinate 19,211, forward strand.
TTAATCATACAGAAATAATTACAGAATCCAATTTTAATGGTTGCTTGAGCCATAATCTTTTACCATATTAAACAGAGGAGTTTAAAAACATGGTTTAGTATTTGATTTTTTTGGTATTGTGCATTATTACAATGAAGGATGAAATCCAGGCCTTGGAAGCCCCAGTGACAGAGCTTTCTTTCCCTGCAGCAAGCAGAGGACATTACCCAGAGCGTTGATCAGAGATCTGGACTGTAGGATCCATGCTGCAGCACTGTGAGTCTGGAGCTAAACTAAGACAGGTACTTCTCTCATGTTAGGAGAAATGTCTTGTGTACTTTCCCTACTTTGAATTATGTCCTTAGTATTCTGTGTAAGTGAGATTGATTTCTATTTGAAAATGATAGCAGAATAGACTAACATAAATGATTAATAGCATAAGTAATTCACAGAGCTTGGTCTGATCAGGGTATTTTTTCACTTAAAAAGCTGTCCTGGAAGATCTCTGCTAACATTTGATATGCTGTCTGCTGTCTTTAAATGCACTTGCAAATGCTTCTGTGACTCAGTAACACAAAAAAATATCTGACCCTAAATGGAATTGTTTAGGATATTTGTCTGCTGTCAGCATTACAGACTGTCAGATGGAGTGAGCTTTAGAAGTCTAAATTGTTCAGGTTTTCTGTGCATTTTAAGAATAACTGTGCCCTAAAGTTAGAGGCTGTGAAATAATCCGAATGCTGCCTTTTGTGATATGTAAAAGATATGTACAGTGGTACTATACTGTTACCAAAGGCTTTTTGCATATGGCTGCATTTCACTATGACCCAAAGTGTAAGAAGCCATGGTAAAATAAGGCACATAGAAAGAGTTGGAACCACTTCAGTGATGTATTCACAGCCTGTTCTAATTGATGGCAGTGGGATTTCTGCCATTAATTTCAGCAGTAGGAGGACGTGTAACCCTTAATGAGGTATAAAGTAAAAATACCCTATAATTAGAGTTAACCTTATCAGAAGTAATCATCAAAAGTCCCTTGTTTAACAGAAACGGCCTTCTAAATAAAGGAGAAGCAGGTGTCTAGATTCAAACAAGCACTTAATACACATGCATAAAGCATGTGACAAAATTCCGTTGACAAAAGGCAATCACATGCATAGGGACTCTGGCAGAAAAGGTTGGATAGGCATATTTGCAGAATACAGACCATGGTCTGACACCTCCAAATGTATGATTCCAGAGGAGTGTTCTTCACTTTAAGGGAGCAGTGTAGGAATGTATGTTTATGATCATGCAGCATTCTTTTCAGCTTTGCCCTTACAGGCACAATTTGAGGAGCTTTCTTAAAGCACATAATAAGCAGTTACAGAAATTTCACAGTATCTGACAACCCGTGTGAGTGAGAGACAGAGAGAAAATGAAAGAAAGAAAGTGTATTCATGTAGACAGAAAACAGCATTTTCTCCACCAGTCTGCTTAGTAGACTAGAAGAAAAGGTCTAAAAACTGCTCTAGTCACAAGCTCTTCTTAACTTTCTGGAGTGATCACGGAAGCTGATATCAGACTTGCCTTGTCATTAATTTTTTACTGTTCTTAATGGAATGGTAAGTGGTGAAATTGTCTTAGATTTGTAGGCCTAGGAGGCTAATCAGTGCGGGAGTAAATATGGGTAAGTAAAGGAGCTGCCTGCTCAGTTATTTGAGCTGTCTGCGCCTTTCTCTCTCATTTAGCTATTAATATTAGTATGATGCTTGAAGATCTTCAGGTGACTCATATTACTTAGTGAAAATATAAAACATGGTATCAGCTGAGATACATAGCATTTTCCGACAATAAGGAGAGCTTTTAGCCCTGAAATCAGACTGCAGTTACTAATTCCTCTAATTTTCCTTTGTTGCTCTCCTGCGATGGCATTGAAATCCTAAATATAATTTTTTTGATGGGTAATTCTTTTTTCACTGTTAAGGAAAATTCTCCAATATCAGGGCCTGGTTCATTCATTAATGTTAGTGGAAATATATTTTGGATTAATGTATAATGAACACACAATTGAGTATTCATTGAAGTTCCATATATTTCCCCTAACATTTTATTAATGTTTCCTCCCTTCTCCATAATGTCTTATCATAAATGTGTTATGCATCAGAACTACTAGAGTGTTTCCAGATAATTTTGAAATGAGGATTTTTGATCTGCAAATACCGAAACATCTTCCTTAATAGCTCCAACAAGTACAGTACAAGACAGTTGTTGTACAGGTTTTTGCGAGATTAATGCCCAAGAGCAAACTTTTCAAGAGTTCCAAATTTTTTGAAAAGAGTACATAGGAGGTAACTATCAAGTTGGAAATAAAATGTTCTGCATAGTTAAAGCCATCTAGGTTTTTTTGAAAGGCTGTTTGGATGTCTATTTTTGTTACATATGTAAGCCAAAATCCCCTATACACCATACTTCCTAGCTTAGGAACTGTTAGCAATTAGTTCATTTTTGTAATCTAATTTGATTGCTCTGTTTGTATTATGTCAAAATTGCAAAGACATCATCACACTCTTACTTTTTAACCAGAACCCTAACCTACTGCACAAGCTAGATGAACTTCAGTTAATGAGCAGCCAGTCAGAGTTTTGCATTCTCCTCATTCCTAATTTCCAGCCTACTGTTTCAATCTGTGAAAAACCCAAGATTAATTTCTTAGCAATATTTAAATGGTGCCCTTCTTTATTATACTTATCTCACAAACATTTGTGCATTTATTTTTACAGCCCTGTGAGATGTGGGCATAAAGTTATCTCCGGTTTTGAGATGAAGAAAAGCTTTGATTATTGGGGCAACATGCTCCAGTTTGCCATTATGAAGCACCAGGGACTTGATTTTTCAAAGCGCTTTTCACCTAGTTGTATTCAAAACACAGCTGCCTTTGCCTTCATTTACATCTGTGCGGGTTGTAAAACCACATCTTTACAATTAGACTTCCATGCAAAATAACTAACTTCAGATTATGGTAACAATTAATACTTTTTACATTGATGTTGCAAGAAAATAGCATGGATATGATTAAAGGGTACCAAATCTCTGTTCTGGAGCTCTGTGTGCAGACCTTCAGGTCTCATACTGACCAGAGAGGGGAACTCTCGGCTCTTGGCTTCTACCCCTGTGCAGGTAGAACCATGTCTTGCTTCTTTGCATCTCTGTGCCATGGTGTGCAACTTTTTAAGTACAGCTGGTACACTGGGTATATAGGGCCATATGGATGGCATTAAAGGCATTCAGTGTGCAAAGTGGATCCAAAAAAGGTATTTATTTCCCAACTGCAAACTAGCACTACAGACCTTTCCTGAGACTTGCATCCTGCTCCCACGTTCTGGAAAACAAGATGTTAGCATTCTATATTCAGAGATGATTCGATTTA